>CDFN01053467.1:0-12679 GCA_000826445.1 Acanthamoeba quina | reverse complement strand
CCCCCCCATCTGCTTCATGCCACACATTCTCACGCGAATCGACTCCTATACACGCAGACGAATTTCTGTCCGAGGAGACAACTCTCGACGATGGTACGCACACGCGCCACCGCACACGCACACGCACACGTGTGTTGCTCATAAGGAGGTCGATGTCGGGTGCGCGCAGAGTACGAGAAGTATCCGCGCGCGGAATGGGAGGGGATCGTGCTGCGGCGCCACCCGGAGATCCTCGAGTTGCGCGAGCGCGTGCGCCCGCTGACCGGTCTTCCCTCCTTCTCCCGCATGGCCCGCTCTTCTCGGTTCGTCCCCCCCCCATGTGTCCATGCGTGTCGTGTGCGTGTTGCGTGTCGTGTGCGTGTTGCATGACGATGATGATGCTCGCGACGCGCGCAGAACCGAGAACCGAAACGCGTTGTCGCATCGGGTGATGCTGCAGCTGGTGATGGAGCACCTGGACAACGAGCAGCACAGCAAGACCGTCCAGGCCATCCAGAAGGAGAGCAACCTACTCTGTACGCAGCCTTTTCTCACCCGCCCCCTTCGCTTGGCCACACTGACCACGTGGTGCTTTCCGGTGCGCGAGCAGACGTGAAGCCGCCGGAGGCCGCGAAGGCGAAGGAGAGCCAGCTGGTGACGCTGCTGCGCCTCTCGCAGATTCGTCTCCGCTCGCACTACCTTACCACCAAAGACATCTTCGCGCCCGACTTGCGTACGTCACCGCACACACACTTCCGCACACACACACACAACCGCACACGCGCCACCGCACGCGCTGCTGATCGTTAATTACAGCGAAGCCGTACGACGACGAGTTCGACAAGGAGGTGGAGGTGATAGACCACCTGCCGGGGCGGGCCAAGGAAGAGGAGCAGGCCGACGTCAACGTGTGGGACGAGCCGCCGGACAGCCCCGAGAAGAACATCGTCAAGGAGCTCAACAAGAACCAGAAGCTCGAGATCCAAGCCGGCACCCTCAACAAGCTCATCGAACAGCTCGTGCCCGACGCTGACAAGCCCCTCGGTATGCGTGTCGTGCGTGTCGTATGGCGTTGGTTTCTGATCGAGTCACGCGCAGACCTGGCCTACATCAAGATCTTCGTCCACACGCACCAGAGCTTCACCACGCCCCAGGTTTTCCTCAAGGTAGCACGCTACGCCCACCCTCTGCCCACTCGCTCGCTGCTCACCATCCGATCATGGCGCACACATGACACACACACGACACACACACGACACACACACACACACACACACACACACCGCACACGCACACACAGAAACTAGTACAGCGGTACCAGGTGCCGGTGCCAAAAGGCATGTCGCGCGAGGAGTACAAGAGCAAGGTGCAGCAGCCCATGGCCAAGCGCGTGTGCAACGTCATCAAGTACTGGGTCGAAAAGGGCTGGGGCGACTTCTTGGATTCGAGGCTGCTCTATCAGCTGAACGGCTTCATCGACGGGTGTCTCGCACGCGACGGCTACCACCAGCTGGCCCACTCGCTCCGCGCCGCCATCAACAAGAACAAGCTCTCCCACCACATGGACGAAAAGATGTTCGTCAGTGAGCCGCCCGAGCCCAAGGCACGTGCGGGCAGCGCTGTGTGCCGGCGTGTCGTGCGCGTGTCGTGTTGGTTGCTCCTGACTGCGCCGGTGTGCAGGTGCCGGTCAAGATCTTCTCGACGAAGCTCACGACGAAGCAGATCGACGATGAGGAGATCGCGCGGCAGCTTACCCTCATGCACTTTGAGCTCTACCAGGCCATCCAGCCCAGCGAATTCCTCAACAAGTCCTGGCTCGATCCTCACCTCCGCTTCAAGGTTCGCACGCCGCACACGCCGCACGCGCCGCACACATGCGCACAGCCGACTCAACCTCTGCTGCATGCGTGCGTGTGTTTGGTTGTGTAGGCGCCCAACGTGATTGCGATGATGAAGGCCTACGAGGAGGTGTCGCTGTGGGTGGCCACCGAGATCCTCACCCAGGACAAGGCGCGCCGACGAGTCAAGCTCATCAAGAAGTTCATCGACATCGCCAAGGTGCGCTCCCCCCACACACATAAGAGACGGCATGTGCGACCGAAGCGAGAGAGAGCCAAAGCTGACGGTTGGCACAACACGGCAGTATTTGAGGCAGCTCAACAACTTCCACAGCTTGTTCGCGGTGCTGGCGGGCCTCAACCTGCCGCCGGTCCAGTCCCTCAACCGCGCCTTTTCCGAAATCCCCCTCCAGACCCAAAGCGTACGCCACGACAACCTTCATTCTTCTTCGCTTTCGTTTTCGCTTCGTTCTTCGATTCTCACAACAACGCCGTCCTTCAGGTCTTCTCGGATCTGGTCAAGCTCATACCCCCGCGCGAAGGCGAGGCTCTGGCCTACAAGGAGAGCCTCCAGAAGTCCGTAGATGAAGGCCACCTCCCTCTCCTTCCCTATCTCGGTGCGTCCGTCGTGCGCATCGCCCGTTTCCCCGCGAAAATGATGAGCGCTTGCACTCACGCGTGGGGTCTGTGTAATGCCACTACAGACGTGGTGTTGCGCGACATCCTGCTCATCGAGGACGGCATTCCATCGCGCACCAAGGTCCACAACCTCATCAACTTCGAGAAGCGCGCCCGCCTCTTCTCCGTCATCCAGAAGGTGCGTGTTCTCTCTCCCCACCCGATTTGTTGGGCCAACAGTCAGAGAGCTGACCGCGCGTGTCGTGGCGTGTGCAGGTGCACGAGCACCAGCGACGGGTGTACAACCTGCAGCCGGTGCATCAGGTGCGGGTGATCCTCGAGGAGTCCATCAACGCCCACAAGCCCCTCAAGGAACTCGAGGCCATCGCCTCCCGCCTCGACTCCTGATCACCACCATCATCACCATCACCATCATCGTCGCCGAGCTTCAAGGTCTTGCTCGTGTTGTTGTTGTTGCTTGTTGGAGGTTTCATTTGGTCGAAGGGAAGTGAAACAATCAAACATGAGCTGATCGACCGGGA
The DNA here is from genome assembly GCA_000826445.1 of Acanthamoeba quina. Lineage (NCBI taxonomy): Eukaryota > Discosea > Longamoebia > Acanthamoebidae > Acanthamoeba > Acanthamoeba quina. Next base: position 9,702 of record CDFN01053467.1, on the reverse strand, counting down.
AAGACGCTTAGGCGTTGGTCTGGAAGAACTTGAGGGTGCGGTCGAGGGAGGTGGAGGCCAGAAGGTGGGCGTGCTGGCCGAAGAGGACGCCGGTGACCGGGGCCGAGTGGTCGGCGAGGGTGACGAGCGGCTCCACGAGCTTGCCGGCGAAGCCGTAGACCCTGATGTCCGAGCCACCGATGGCCAGGTACTTGCCCGAGTAGTCGAACGCCACCGACGACAGATCCGAGTCGGGCAGCGAGATGGTCTGGAACGACTTGAGCTTCCTCAGATCCCACAGGCGCACTGTGTTGTGTGTGTTGTGTGTGTCGTGTTGTGTCTTAGCCCGCGTGCGTGCGGTGGTGGGAAGAAGTGTTGGTGGTGGTGGGGAGGATGTTTGCTCTTACCGGTGTGGTCATCGCTGGCGCTGGCCATGTAGAAACCGTTCTCGGAGAAGGCGAGCGAGCGGACGGGTCCGGTGTGGCCGTCGAAGGTGGCCACGTTGCCCAGCGACTTCATGTCCCATACGCGCACCTTGGCGGTGCTGGTACCGGTGCTGTAGATGAGACCTGTCGATCGATGCAGCGGTGAGCGCACGGCCCGGCCGCGAGCATTGCAAGAACGGGAGAGTGGTGGTGGCGAAAGAGGGTACCATCGGGGTGGAAGCTGGCGGCGTGGACCGACTCCTGGATGGGCGCGGCGACGGAAACGAGGGTGCGCTGGCTGGAGAGGTCGGAGAAGGCCCAGGAGCCGTTGAGAGACGCCGAGGCAACAAAGTCACCGGTGGGGTGGAGCGAGAGCGCCACCACCTCGGCACCGCCGTGGGGCTGCATCTGGCCAGCGGCCGCATATCGCGGAACCTCATTCTCCTCGCCCTGTAGTGTACGTTAGTACTATGGTCATGAGGTGCGCGGCTACGGGGGGGGGCGCATACCTGAGCGGACCAGAGGCGCACAGTGCCGTCGTGCGAGGCGGACATCAGCACATCACGCTCCTGGTGTGGCAGACGAAACGGCGCATCAGCAAACGAGATCTTGAAGAGGCACAGCACAGCACAGCACAGCAGTGCACCGCGAAGGGATGGGAAGGGACTGTACGGGGTGGAAGGCGACGCGGTTAACGCGCTTGGTGTGTCCGGTGAGAGCCGGAGCAGCAACGCCAGTCTCGCGGTTGAGGACCACGACGTTGCGATCGATGCCACCCGTAGCCACCTGCAGAGCTCGCGCGCGTAAGTACTCCTGAACACGAGACGCGGCGTGGAAGAGCGGGACGGCCGCCAGGGTGTTACCAGCTTCTGGTTGGGGTGGAGGTCGAGGCACAGGATGCCGGGCTTGCTCGAAGAGTGGGTCGGGTGGCTGGACGTCGCGTGGAGCGACTTGATCTGCTCCTCCGTGGCGGTCTCCTTGGGCACCGTGCGCTTCTTCCTCTCGGCAGTAAGCCTGCACCACCCGAGGCTCAGCGATTTGTCGTAGAGGGGGGGGGCATGGCAGGTGGACACTGGAGCAGGGAGGGAGGCACGCACTGCTTGGAGACGGACAGGAGCCTCTGCTTGACCTGCTCGGAGATACCGGCGCCTCCCTCGACCTCCATACCGTCGGCGTTGGCTCCTGCACCACTCAAGATCAGCAATGGCCATGGCCACACGACCCGCTCGCGAGTAAGGGGAGAGGATGAGCGGATACGAACCAGAGGGGCCAACGGCGCCGGGCTGGGCCTGAGCCGTGGACAGCGCGCTATATGGACGGGGTGGAGGAAGAGACGGTGGTAAGATCACCACGCCGCAGGAAAGAGGGAAAGAGAGGGAAGGTACGTTCTGGCATCATCACGCTCGCGGGTGAGGCGCGCGATCACGCGGCAGGCAGCGTCCTGCTGGTACAGCGCATGGGCGAGCTGCTGCCTGGCCTGCACGATCCAAGCGCAGAGGGCGCCTACGAGTTAATTTTGAATCGAATCATGTTGATTGCCGCTCGGGAGGGCGTACAAGGTTGAGCTGCTGCTTGAGGCTGTAGCATTCGAGCATGGCCGCATCCCATTCATTTTGGAAGAGCTGCAACATGCTCGGGACGCTCGTGCCAGTCGCCGGACGCGGACGCACGCTTCGGTTCACTAAAAATCGATCAAAAATCAGCCCCCCCTCAGGATTGCGTGGACTGGGGAGTGGTACCCTTGAGGGGAAGAAGATCGTCGGCATCAAGGGTCTGGCCAGTGACGGGGCATCGACGATCATTGGCAGCCAGATACTTCTCGATGAGGCGCTTCTCGAAGACATGCCCGGTCGAGCGCGAAACCACCGCCTCCTCAGCCTCCTGTCCCGACACTGCGGCAAATTGAATTGAAAGCCATTAGCAACGGAACCAACGGCCGAGAGATCCGCGAGGGGCCATACATGAGCAGATGAGCGACATCTTCAGCCTTCTTTGGAGCGGAACGTTCTGCGCTTTGGCTCGTTTTTCTTTTTATTCCTTTTGTCTTCTTGGTTTGTCCACAAAAAAGGGGGGTTCTGTTGTTTGGGGGCCGCAAAGAGGAAGAAGAAGACACCGCAAGTGCTGTACAGCGGGCGTTGGCTCGGCGGCCAACGGCATAGAGGTCTGTCGGCGGAGAAGAAGAAGATGAAGAAGAGGATGAAAGGCCTCGAGGCAAGAAGGGGGAGGAAGAGGAGGGAAGAGAAGTTGAAGGGGGAGGAACGGCAGTTGGTGCGGACGGCGTGGGCATGGGTGGGGCTTGGGTGGTGTGATGGGGTTGGGGATAAAGGGGGGACGTGGTGATGAATCGCGAGGGAGGGGGAGAGACTTAGTTGTCGCTGGTCGAGGTGTTGGGCGCGGATTCGTCACCATCGTCGGCTTCGGCTTCGTGCTCTGCTCCGTCGTCTTCGTCCTCGTGCACTCCGCCGCGCGCCCACTCTGGGACGAGCTTGCTGTACAGGTGGCTGTAGCCCGTCATCTCTGTCGCAACAAACACAACCAAACACCGTCAGGGCCGCCACACACAACACGAGTAAGGGGGTTTTGCGCCCAAAAGGTCGGTACCGGCTGAAGTGAAGTTGAAGAGGCGGGAGATGGGAAGCTTCCGGCCCGAAGGAAGGACGGTGTTGGGGTCGCGGAGTTCGTCGAAAAAGGGGTGGGCGCAGGCCTCGAGCGGAGAGACGCGCGACGTTGGGTCGTACTGAAGGATTCGCGTCACCAAGTCAATAGCTTCCGGCGGGGTCCTCGACCTGAACACCTGTAGTGCGGGAGAGGAATGGTGAGGACTCGTCGGGGGGAAGGGGGATTAGAAGAGGCGTAGGTACTCTGTTCCAGGGATGGGCCTTGATTTGGGGGAACTTGAACTCGGTGTAGTGCTCGTTCATGGCCTGAATTTGCTCGCGTGTGGGTGTGCCCAGGACCTTGATGATCTCCACCAGCTGATCCACTCCGCTTTCGCCCGGAAAGAGAGGCTGGCCAAGCAGTAGCTCTGCCAGCACGCAGCCCATGGACCAAATGTCTGCGGCACGCCTCAAACGTGTGAGCGCCAAGATCCCATGTAAATGGACGCAACCGGAAGAAGTGCGCACCGATGGCCGTGTTGTAGGTGGTAGAACCGAAAATGAGCTCGGGAGCACGATAGTAGCGACTGCAAATGTAGGAAACGTTGGGCTCGCTCTTGACGAGGACTTTGGCGCTGCCAAAGTCGCACAGCTTGAGGATGCCGGACTGAGGGTCCAGCAGCAGGTTTTGAGGCTGCAGTTTTTGTAACGATTGGATTAGCAAGACCAAGACCAATATGGGCTCCGGAGCTGCGAGAATGAACTGGCGGGCCGTACCTTGATATCGCGGTGGCAGATTCCTTGAGAGTGGATGTAGGCGAGAGAGCGGCAGAGCTGATAGATATAGAGCTGCAGAGTGGCAATTGACCGAGTCAACGCAAACAGTGGCGTGAGCGAAAAACAGCAGGGCGCACTTGAATTGCGGAGGGGAGTGGGTTACCTTGACATAAATAGGCGGAAGGGTTTGCTTCATCTTGGTGTAGTGCCGGGAGACCCTGTACACCGTTTCCGGGACATAGTCGAGCACCAGGTTGAGATAGAGTTCGTCAGGCTTATCGCCGCTCGAGTAGAAGCTGTTCTTGAGTGCCACCACGTTCGGGTGTGATAGCAGGCGCATGATCTGCAGCTCGCGGTTCTGACGTGGAGGTAACGTCAGGCACATCGATCACACGGAGAGCCGTTCACGCACCAGGGGATAGAGCGCATACCTTGAACCTCTTGTCCTGTAGGACTTTCTTGATGGCGACTACTTCGCCCGTGCCGATGGTGGTTGCCTGGAATACGACGCCAAACGAACCGTGGCCAACGATGCGATCAACCTGGTACGTGACGCCGTTTCCCTTCATGGTATTGCCCGGCAGAACTTTGCCCCGGTATGACTTGTCCTCCGCTGCACGCAAATGAAGGTGGAGACAATTCGGCAAATTGCGGGATTAGCAAAATGGCCCAGATAGATCAATAGGGAGGAACCACAGATAGGAGTTGGGGCAGAGCGATTTGGCTGGGAATTGTGAATTTGGGCAAGGGAGAGAAGATAGTCTGAGGCTAGGAGTGGAACCAAGGGAAGCCTTTGCGGCAGGCTTGCCGGAGGACGAGGACGAACCGGAGGCGGGGGGAGCGGCATCACCCGTTCGGCCCTTGCTGCCCTGGGCGGCCTTGAGGTCTCCTTTGTTGCTGGCCCCCGATTGGCCGCCAACGCCTCCGGCCTTGGTCTTGTTACCCGATGAGGCCGATGATCCTGCCGGCTGCTGCCTCATCTTCAATTAATTTGTGTAGGCCGAGCGTATTCTGTAACCACCATTATTAGTACGTGAGCCGCAATTCATCTAAAATAATGTCGGGATGGATAGATAAGAGGCTACCACAGATCAACAATCGATAATAGAAATGGAAATGGGAGCGAGGAGAAAGGGACACAATTCACAACACCTAACACATAGATCGTACAAATAGAAAGGAGCCAATATCCACAACGTAAGAGAAGAGGAAGCACAAGAATCAAGAAAGGCGAGGAACTCACCTCGAATAAAGCCAAGCGATTCCCCCAAACGCGGCACTTGGTCTCTTTTCTCTCTCTTCTTCCTCCTTGGCCTTTAACGTCTCCCTTCTCCTGGAGGCTGGTGTGCAGGGCCGCTCTCTCGAAATCAATCGTCGGCCAGGACGGGGACGGGTCACGCGGGAGCTCTGTTCTGCGCGAGGAATTTGTGCTGTCTCGCCGTGGGCGGAAAAAGGCTTGAATTCTGCCATACCACGCCAACGGCCGTTTAGAACTCCGTCCCAATAGTTGATGGCTCCTGGAATTTCGCGTGTTGCAATGAAATGCAAAATGTTAATTGTTATGGGAAATGTTTGGTTTCGCGCCAAAACCCAAGCGAAAGGCGCGAATGCAGACCGGAATCAGAAATTAAAAATACAACAGCAAGCATCAAGCATCATCGACGCCTGCAGGAGTAGGCCAAGGAGGTACAGAGGAAAGAATGAAGCGGTCAAGTAACGCCAAGAATCTGCGTTCGCAAGAGAACAAGCGGCGCAAGGCTGAGGAGGCGATGGATGAGATAGAAGAAGAGGGAGAGGGAGAGTGGGCGGATCCAGAGGACATTCCTATGAGCTGGCCTCGCTCTACGCCAGCTTGCGCCCTCGATCCCACAATGCCATTCGGTACAAATCACATTTAATCTTCTCAATTTTCGCCCCTTGAATGCTAACTCGAGGTGGGACGTAGTTTTCCAGCAGCTCGATCTGGACTACACACTTGGCGAACCACACGCCATGGCGGACTGGAAGGAGGGACCCGTGCCCATCATCCACATGTATGGCCTCACGAGGGAGGGGCACAGCGTGTTGGTGCACTTGCACGGAGTGCTGCCCTACTTCTACGTTCCCGCTCCGCATGCCCAATTCTCTGAGGACGACTGCGAGAGCTTCCGTCTCGCCCTCAACGTACCAGCCTCCTCGCCGGCGGCACTCTCGGTCTTGACGTTCTCTAACAGAGTGCGCCTATGGTTTCTGTCAACAGAGACGGTGTGCGAGTCACGCGCGTGGAGCCAAGGAACGCAAGGACTACGTCATCGCCGTCACCGTGGAGCAGAAGGAGTCCATCATGGGCTACCATGCCGACAAACGGAAGCCCTTCTTGCGTATCACGATGGCCATGCCTCCTCTCGTGCCCGCTGCTCGAGGTCAGACTTCTTCTTCCTCACTCCGCACCTTCGGTCTTGCGCGGTGCTGACGTTTCCGCTTTCCCCCCTCCCCGCAGGCATTCTGGAGGCTGGTCTCGTGTTCGATGGCTATCCCAATGGCAGAACCTTCCAGACGTACGAATCCAACATCGCGTTCGTGCTGCGCTTCATGATCGACAAGAAGATGACGGGCTCCGCCTGGCTTGAACTCGCCGCCAATAAGTATGAAGTCGTACCCGACGACCAGAAGGTCTCACACTGCCAATTCGAACTGCACGCCAAGTACGCGCCCTTCCCCCACGTCGCGGTTGCAGTGACGCGAGGCCTCACTCCTTTGTTTGTGCGCACTCAGGGAGACGGACATCATTGGTCACGCCCCTGAAGGCGTCTGGTCGGACATCGCGCCCTTCCGCGTTCTCTCCTTCGGTCCGTGCTCGCACTCTCATCATTGCTTCGCTGGTCACTCATTCTGGCTGTTCCTTTTCGCTGTATTCTAGATATTGAGTGCGCGGGCAGGCGAGGCGTGTTCCCCGAGCCGGAGATGGATCCGGTCATTCAGATCGCCAACGTGGTGTCTGTGCAAGGAGAAAACGGCCCGATCGTAAAGAACGTTTTCACCGTCAAAAAGTGCAGCCCCATCGCTGGCGCCGAAGTGCGTTGCTACAAGACAGAGGTACGTTTCGCGCGCGCATGTGCGTGTGTGTACGTGTGTCTGACGGTTGGTGCTGTTTGAACGGCCACAGGCGGAAATGCTTCTGGCGTGGCGCAAGTTCGTGGAGATTGTGGACCCGGACATCCTCACCGGCTACAACATCATCAACTTCGATATCTGGTATCTGCTCACGCGCGCCCAGAAGCTGGGCCTCGTTGACTTCCCCTTCTGGGGACGCATCAAAACTCAGGTACTCCCTGAACCGCTCCCTGCGGCCCCTTTTGTTCGCCCCCTCCCACTCACCCGCCTCTCCCCTTTAGCGTTCCACGATGAAGGACACGACGTTTTCGTCGAAGGCCTTTGGCAAGCGCGATTCGAAAGAAATCAAGATCGGCGGTCGCGTGCAGCTCGACGTCTTGCTTGTTATCACACGCGACTACAAGCTACGTTCGTATACGCTGAACTACGTCTCTCAACACTTCTTGGAGGAGCAGAAAGAAGACGTGCACGTACGTAATGGCGCCATTGCGGCCCTCCCACACCCATTGCGTTCAGGCGCATGTCACGACTATCGCTCACTTCACATTCTCTCATTCTCTCAACAGCACTCGATCATCACAGACTTGTACAATGGCACAAACGACCAGCGGAGGCGCTTGGCCGTTTACTGTATCAAGGACGCGTTGCTGCCGCAGCGTCTGCTCGACAAACTCATGTGCATCATCAACTACATCGGTATACCTCCTCGACACACTGCTGCCACTCCTCGCGTTCCTCACACCGCCGCCTCTGTGGCGTTGCAGAGATGGCGCGAGTCACGGGCGTCCCGATAGCCTTCCTTCTCACGCGTGGTCAGCAAATCAAGGTCCTCTCGCAGCTCTACCGTATCGCCAACACCGAGGACCTCCTCATCCCCGCCGGTACCGTTGCACACACCAGCTCCGCTCACCAAGTCAGAGACTCACCCTTTTCCCCCTCTTCACGACGCCACACAGTCAAGGTAGCCAAGCCCACGGGAGAAGACGGCAAGGGCTACAAGGGCGCCATCGTGATTGCCCCCAAGACGGCCTACTACGACGTGCCCATCGCCACCCTCGATTTCGCCTCGCTGTACCCCTCCATCATGATTGCCCACAACCTCTGCTACTCCACGCTTCTCGCTCCCGGCGAAGTCAACTCCCACCCGCGTACGTCCGCCCCGCAACCGCGTCGGGTCATCCCGCACACGAAAGGCCTAACGCTGTGCCGCGCTTTGCAGCCGAGAGCTATGAGCGGAGCCCCGGAGGCGAGTGCTTTGTGCGGGAAACGACCAAGCCCGGCCTGCTGCCGCGCATTCTCAACGGCCTTCTGCAGGCCCGCGCCCGGGCCAAGGCCGAAATGAAGAAAGAGACGAATCCCTTCAAGCAGGTCCGTCCATCATCGCTGTCCTCGTGTGGTGAAACGTTTGGCAATGCTTGCGTGTGCGGTTCTGTCTCACCGGGCCTTCTTTACAACGCCAGGCTGTGCTCAACGGAAGGCAGTTGGCTCTGAAGGTGTCGGCCAACTCGGTGTACGGTTTCACCGGCGCCACGATCGGCAAGCTGCCGTGTCTCGCCATTTCGTCGGCCGTCACGGCCTACGGCCGTGAAATGATCGAAAAGACCCAGGCCACCGTGCTGGAGCGCTACCGCGTGGAGAACGGCTACTCCCACACCGCCGACGTCATCTACGGTGACACGGACTCGGTCATGGTCAACTTTGGCGTCAAGACCGTCGAGGAGGTACCCACGACACACGACTCACCGCACGACACGACACGCGTACTTACATTCGATGGTGGCCGGTGTGTGCCTGTGTGTGTACAGGCGATGAAACTGGGCAGGGAAGCGGCCGAGTACATCACGAAGCACTGCTTCGAGCAGCCGATCAAGCTCGAGTTCGAGAAGGTGTACTACCCGTATCTGCTCATCAGCAAGAAGCGCTACGCCGGGCTGTGGTGGGGCCGGCCCGACAAGTACGACCACATGGACGCCAAGGGTATCGAGACGGTGCGCCGCGACAACTGCGCGCTGGTGCGCAACGTCGTGCAGGAGTGCCTGGACCGCATCCTCATCGAGCGCAACATCGAATCCGCCGTGGACTACGTGAAGCAGATCATCTCCGACCTGCTCTGCAATCGGCTCGATCTGTCGCTGCTGGTGATCACGAAGCAGATCTCGCGCAACAGCGAGGACTACAAGGCCAAGCAGGCCCACGTCGAGCTCGCCGAGCGGATGGCCAAGCGCGACGCCGGATCGGCGCCCGTGGTGGGCGACCGCGTGCCCTACGTCATCGTCAAGGGCGCCAAGGGCTCCCGCGCCTACGAGCGCGCCGAGGACCCGCTCCACGTGCTCGAGCACAACATCCCGCTCGACGCCCAGTACTACCTCCACCAGCAGCTCGAGAAGCCCCTGCTCCGTATCTTCAAGCCCATTCTCAAGAACCCCGAGAGCCTGCTCACCGGCGAGCACACCCGCACCATCTCCGTCCAGACCCCGACCGTGGGCGGCATCGTCTCGTTCGCCAAGCGCACCCTGTCGTGCATGGGCTGCAAGGCCCCGCTCGTGGCGGGCGAGACCTCGGTCTGCCGCTACTGCCGCCCCATGGAGGCCGTCTACTACCAGGAGCGCCTGGCGCGCGTGCACCGCCTCGAGCAGGAGTTTGCGTCGGCGTGGACCCAGTGCCAGCGGTGCCAGGGCTCGTTCCACGAGACGGTGCTCTGCACGTCGTGCGACTGCCCCATCTTCTACATGCGCAAGAAGATCCAGAAGGACCTCGCCGACTCCCACTCCCTCCTCCTCCGCTTCGACCCGCCCGCCACCTCCGGCTCCTCCCTCTCCTGGTGAACAACA
>CDFN01053409.1:0-19311 GCA_000826445.1 Acanthamoeba quina | reverse complement strand
GCACCTCCGGCGGAAAGTCGTAGACGTTCTTGTTGGCGGTGAGGGAGAGGCACAGGGCGCGCCAATCCATCTTGGCCCTCGCCTCTGGAAATAGCACACGCTTTTCTGTGTGTGTGTGTGTGTGAGAGAGAGAGAGATGACGAAGCCGATGACGTGAGCAGGCGTCTTTGGTCTTTTCTGAACCCCAGAGACCAAAGGATCACGCATTTGCGAAGCACCAAAATTTGTTCACGGAGACCACGTACCCAGAAGCGCGGCGGTCTGTTGGAGTTCGTTGGTGCCGGTGATGCACGCCACCTCAGCCAGGGCTGTCATGTCGTCCGGCGAGTGAAAGAACGGGTATCGGGTCGTCAATATACACCTAGGAAAGGGCCAGCGTTAGTCCACAGCACAAATTTTCAGACATGCACGGGTATGTGGGCATAGGCGGCGTACAAGAGTATAACGCCGGCCGACCAGACGTCGAGGGCCGTTGTTTGGTACGTTGAGCGCATCAGGACCTGTTGGAGGGGAGCGTTAGACAGGAGAAGCAAGACGGTGATCGAGAACGCCTCAATTTGGGCGTCGACAGCTTCGCGTACCTCGGGCGCCCGAAATCCTCGGGTTCCGGCCCTCCCTGCTCGCCGGCCATGCCCGCGCGCCTGCAGGAACGCTCTGGCAATGCTCCCACGCTCACCAGCGGCCGACGTAACGCCAAGGAAGTTACGAACTGCGCCAAAGAAAGGTCGGGACAACGAAACAAGACGCGTGAGAAATCCCCTCCGACGTACAAGAGAAAGAGCGAAAGAGCAAAGGGGGAGAAGGCCGTACTGTAATTCTGCAAGGAGACATCGGAGCCGTTTTCGGCTTGGAGCACCTTGGACTCGTCCAGTTCGGCCAGCCCAAAGTCTACAAGCAGGAACTCGTTGCGCTCAATCGAGTACAGAAAATTGCTGGGCTGTGATTGCGACGAGGGAAGTGCAACAGGATTAAGTACTCATGGGTCGGAGCGGGCGACGGTGAACAAAGTGGGCTTACCTTGACATCGCGATGGATGACCGCGTGTCGGTGCATGTGGTGCAGCGCGGTGAAAAGCGAGTAGAGGTAAAGTCGTAGCTGATCGATGGTGAATCGGTTTATGTACTCTTTGAACCTGAGATCAACAAACACTCGGCGCGAGGTTAGTCACCAACTCGCACGACCCCCATCGTGCGGTTGTCTTACCGGTCGTGCTTGAAATAGGGCAAAACGAGAGTTATCTGGTCGGCCTCCCTCAACCCGCCAAGCAAAGGAAGCACAAAGTTGGTTCCTCTGGGAAAGTGCGCAAGGTCAGCACGTGCGCTGCTGACGGTGGTGGTAGGAGAATGGGCAGTACCCCAGCAATTTGAGATGTCGTATCTCATTCCTGACGCGTGATGGAGAGGACGTAGGGTAGAGTCGCTTGAGCGCTACGGCTTGCGTTGGATTGGTGAGCGGAGCGGCCTTATATACAGTGCTGAATGTCCCTGTTTGCGGCCAAACGAGGAGGGATAGGCCACATGAGTACAGTTCGCTCTCCGAACGAAAGAAAAGAAAGGGCGTGGGCGATGAGCGGGGGGGGGGGACTCCTACCTTCTCCGATCTTCTTAATTACATGGTAACGGCCCTTGGTCTCGGCAAAATCAAAGGTCGGTTGGGTGGTTTGACTATGTACTAGGGGCGCCGTTCCTCCTGAGCGGTGGCGACCAGGTCAGTTCATCCGAACAGCGCCAGGCCACCGGCCCCACATTGTACTACCTTGAATTTGCCCAGCGGGAAGAGAGAAGCGAGGGGACGCGGCACACGCTTCGCTGGAGTAGGAGCGGGGAGTGACGCTGGAAGTGGGGGCGCACGGAGCGCTCGTCGAAAGCGACGCCATCGGAGAAGCGTACGTGGATCTGTTCCCCGGACATGTACACGCATCGCCCACCCGTCAGCAACTGAGTGGGCAGGTGAGGGAAACGACAGCCGGGATCCGTTGCACGGGTGAGCGACCTGGGAGACACGCCAGGGGTGTAGGCCGTTCCGCTGGTGGCGAGGCTGCTCGTGCCACCTCTGGAGGATCTTCTCCCTTTCCTCTTGGCGCTGCCGTCTCTGTCTTCCATCGCCAGAGAGTCGACCGTCTGTATAGTGGGAAATGCAATTGACATTTCAGGTCGGTTCGCCGGCACTTGGCGGTCGTGTGCAGTGCACTCCGCAGACCCGGCGGGCTGTGTACCGTGTGTTTGGCAGGCTGCTCGGTCCAAGGATTCCACTGCGCCATTCCCGAGGGCAGCGACGAGGGCGAGCTGCCCGGCATCATAAACTGGAGTTTGCACACGAGCGTCAGTACTCCAAGCGCTCACGGAACCGAGGAGTGGGCGAACGTCTAGGCGTACCGGAGGACACACGCTGGGCGCGATGGGATAGCCCGTCTGCTGCGTATGGGCCTGGAGGATGGGCATGTGGCCGTACTGTGGCGGGTAGGCAAGGGACTGGGCATAGTGAAGTGGTTGCGCCAGCTGCTGCATCTCCCTTCCCTCCAGGCCGTCCTCTTCTTCCTCCAACGGACCTGCGTCTCCTCCTAGAAAACGCGCTCCCAGAGCAAGTGAGCCTTCGTGATGGGGACAGAGAGGGGCCACGCCTTGCACACCGGGGCATAACTTACCTTCTCGAAAGTGCGAAGGGAAGGTGCTCCCGCCGTAAAGATGTCGGGCGCTGCCGGCAGATGTTGATGTCGAATGAAAATGGGGTAGCGAGGAGTGGGCTGCCGAAAGGAGAGGTGGATGCATGAGGGGCGGCTGAATGGGCGTCATCTCGGCGTAGCCACCAGTTCGTGGTGTCAGCGAGACCTGTTCCATCTCTGCACTCAGGCCACTGTTGGATTCCACGTCCATCATGCGTCCTCTTTTGTTGTAGCGTCGCATATCGTCGTCATCGCCTTCATCGTTCCCCAAGTTCCTCAAGATGCTGAGGCCTTGTTCGCCATCTCCCTCAAGCAGGGGTGGGCCGCCCAGCACGTCTACAATGTCGTCCGCGCCTCCATTCATGAGAAGGGGTGAAAAAGAGCCCTGCTCTCCTCGCAGCGATCCTCCTGATCCCCCTCGAGCCATCATCATGCCCATATAAGATTCAGCTTCGCCTGAGGTCGTGGTGGACAGGGGGTCGGGCGATGGGCGCTGCTGGCCCACATTTGAGGCAAAGCCTCGTTTGTTCATCAATCCGGCAATTGTGAACTCGTACCACCTCCTGCTCTCTGGGCAATCGACGATCCCGCCAGGTCGCAGATTACTTCTTGATCTTTCTTTTGGTATTTAAATTTTTTTTGGCTATTCACCCCAAAAATGTGAAGTGCGCTGTGCTTACCGATGGGCAAGATGCTATGAAATTCTGTGGGTGGCCAGACCCGGCAGGACCTTGCCCCTTCGGCTTGTGTATTTTCGCAGCACTTTGTGGCGTCAACTGGGTAGAAAGGTCACCGAGGAGCAGGAGGGAGATCTGTGAAACTCGCATGTCGGAGCAGAATGGCGCAGGAATGGTTGGTATTTCAGGTATGGCCTGAGCTTTATCGCCGTCCGACGATTGGTGGCTCGTGTGTAGCACCCGTTTTTGGCCTGGTAAGCTTTTTTCTTTGGGGAAGGGGCGGGCTCTGTTCGGCTCCAGCTCGGGTTAGAAGAATTACCAAGGCCTGTCCGCCACACCCGCATCTTTCCGCATCGATATGAAGTTTTCCACGCTTCTTCTATGCCTGTTGGCTCTCTCCGCCTTCAGCGTCGTGTTGGCCGGTAGCATCAACGAAGGTGAGGGCGATCTTGACGCCTGCCTCCAGGGACTTGTCGATGACGCCCAGACTGAGGCCACTCTCGAGATTGAGCTTGATGCTCTCAAGGCCGAGTACGACAGCATCCGCCATGAAGTCGATGTGTGGCAGTGGTACAGAGACGACAACCGAACGGATGCCATGGTCTGTCTCAAAAACCTCACTCTGTGCAACGACGCCAACGAGTTCAAGACTGTCAGCGTCAACGGCGGAAAGAGGGAGGCCCTCCACCGCGGTACACCTAACTCGCGGTGGCTCCGGCGTGATTGAATTCCCTCACATCTTTCTTTCTTTCTTTCTTCTTCTGCTCCTTGTTGGGCAGATGTTGAGCAGCTGAAGTTCAAGCACCCGATCGAGAAGCATGAGGACGCGCTGAAGGCCCGCATCGCGGCGCTGGACAGGCACTTCGCCAAGGGCGGCATGAAGCTCTCGCCCAAGAGGCACACTCGCGAGGTCCTCCAGTGCACCCTCGAACAGTGCATCGATTTCCGCGCCATCAGCATCGCCTACATCAACAGCCTCGAGAAGGCCATTGATAAGTACCATCAAAAGATTTCCGAGGTTAAGAACGGCGTCATCACCTGGTCTAGGTATGTTTTCATCCCCCCCCCCCTCCAAATTCACATCTTCAAACCCGAGCTTAATTTTTCTCATCGATCGCAGGTTCTCGCGACAGTACCAGGATCTTCTCAACGTGTGCCTCGACACCCTCGACAAGTGCGCCAGCGGCGCGCGTCTTCTGAAGATTACCTACACCAACGGTTCGCCTCGCACGTATTCCAACGACGTGAATGCCGTGTGGGCCGGCTTTGGCGACACCACCTTCTCCTTCGCTGGCTACGACGCCGAGTTGAATGTACGTGTCGCTCTCCGCATCTCCTCTTTGCCTTCGTCAACGCCAAATAACCTTCGCCCTGGGCTGGGTCCTGTCACCAGGCTCTGGGCGGTGGAGACAACGTCGCCGTGGATGACGCTTTCAGCGGCACCAACCTCAACGGTCGCACGCTGACCGCCTTCCCCGCCGGTACGTTGAAATCGCACTCGCGTTCACGACCGCCTTGCCAATGCCGCGTTGTTGTTTCGGGGGTGGCCTAGCCTGACCTGCTTCTTCCTGCCGTCCCCCAGAGCCTCTTGGAGACGGCGCGGGCATCTTGGTCGGTGATCTTCAGGTCGACCCAACCTACCACACCCATTTCAGCTACATCGCTGTTCAGGTCAACAGCGCGTACCAGCGTACGTCTGCCTGCAGCCACCGCGCCGCCCCACCCACCCCCCTCTTCTGAGTTCTTACTCTTGTCCCCCCCCCCAGTGGTCCTGCCTGGAGGGAGCCTGGTTCTTTTCGACGAGGAAGGCAACTTCATCCACGACGCCAGTGAGACCAAGAAGGTACGCAACGTCCCTCCCCGCCCAAGTGTGGCAAGGAAGAGGAAGCGGTGGATCGTTAGCTCACAACAACGTTTCCCGGGCTTAGAGGAGCACCAGGGGCAAGAGGTACAACTGGCCCAACCTTGACTGCGGCGCCGAAGGCCACCCCATCCCTTTCGGCGAGCCTCACATCAGGACTTTCATCACCACGTACGCCGTACACCGCCACTCCTGCTTTCTCTCGCGAAACCTCTTGCTCGGCCCGAGTTTAACGGTCCCCGTTCTTCTTCTTCTTCAGGGACATCTACTCCGGGGAAGGTATCAGCTCCAACAACGGCGGCTACGGTACCTTCACGGTGGAGGAGATCCGCTTCGTGGCACCCTACCCTTCGTCCATCCCCGAGTCCGCCTTCCTGCCGGAGAGGTCAGCCTAAGAAGGAAACCCGGAGCTGCTTCTGTCGTGAAAGGCCTCTCTCTCTCTCTTTCCTGCTATCGTTCTTCTGTGCTTCTGCGCCAGAACAATACGGCCAATTGCGTTCCTTCTTCACTGCTTGTGACGATGGGGGGAAGGCCCGAGGGGGGGGGGGATGAGCGAGGAAGAGGGAACGATGAAGTAGACTGGTGGAGAAGTGAAATTAATTAGCAGGGCGGAGGAACTCGCAAGAGAAAGGAAGGGAGGGAAGTAAAATCGTAGAGAAGGAAGAGGATGATGACTATGCTGTGGGGAGGCAGGTGCTGCTTTCCGGTTGTGGCGGTGGTTGGTGCTCGGCGTCGTCCTGGCGCGCTGTGATCGGCATGCAGTGGCGCGTCACCACCCTTCTCACCGGGATCCAAAGGCCTGGCGCCGACACAGCGAAGAGGAGGTGAGCCCGAGCCACGGCGACCGCAGGAAAAGGCGGTGGCTGCGCGGGCAGGGGGGTACCTATCCAGAGGCGATAGAGGATCTGTCCGATGAGGCGGGTGGTGAGCGTCGTGTAGAGAACCACGCGATCGCAGATGGCCTTGTCCAGCGACACCGCATAGCCCCACGCCAGAAACGCCTTCAAAAAATGGTGCAGCTGCTTGCCGGCCTCCGCTGTACCCATCTGGTACATGCCCTGCAAATGCACACAACGTGCGCGTTAAGACGCATGCCTGGTGGTGAAGTGCGCGATGGTGTGCGGGCGTGCGGGCGTGCGTACCTCGATGCCGTTCATCTCCTTGAGGATGGCCATGAAGATCTTCCGATTCCAGGCGGGCAGGAAGGGCTCCAGGAGGAAGAGGAAGAGGAGAACGCAGCACACGACGGCGAGGCGGAGGCACAGGCACAGGAGCCACCCGAGCACGATCACACCCGTCGAGGGGAGGAGCGACATGGAGAGGAAGACGAGGTTGAGGTGGTTGAAGAGACCGCCGAGTGGCCCGAAGGCAGCACTGGTGGCGGTGCCGGCGGGCTGTTGGTGCTGTGGCTGGGCGTGCTGGTAGAGAGCGTGGTCGGCACCGAGGGCGCCGTCAGCGCCGAGTAGTCGTCCGGGTGTGGCAGTCGATGCGGCGGAGAGGTCCAGGTAAGGGAACCCATAGGGGTTATAGAGGAGGAGGAAGAAGGAACATAGGACCTATCGTCGCACACAACACGCACACGCACAAGAACACACACACGGCACGACACCAGACACGCACACGGGAGGTAAGAACGAGGGAGACGGTAGCGCACGCGGAGAGTGTGTGTGGAGGGAAGTAAGAGAGGAGAGAGAGTGGTACATAGAAGAAGAGAAAACAGTGGGAGGCGATACGAAGAGCAAGCGCGTCGCGTCCTGGCCGGGTCCCTGCCGTCGCGTGTACAAGTTGTTCGTCGCCGACGGCCCCCGGCCCTCATCAAAAGGGCTCTCCCTGCTCCTCAGGCGCTGATTCTCAGACCTGCCGCGAGAGATCGAGGGTCAGACACCAAACACGCGTGGCGCATTGGGCGGTGGTGTGTGTGTGTGTGTGTCGCGTGTGTGTGGGGTGGTGTGCGGCACCTGAGCTGCGCGAGTTCAGATTCAAGGGTTTGGATGTAGTCGCAGGCCGACTGGAGAAGGATGGCCTTGGTCGGTCGCGTGGGCGCGGTTCGGAGCGAGGGCACGCAGGACTGGAGGCGATAGAAGAAGTTGGTGAGCTCCTTCCGCCTCTCGCGCTCGAGCGCCACCTTCTTCTTCTTTGCCGCCGCAACGTCGCCCACGCTGCTACATTTGGACGACCATCAGCTCGAGCAAAAAAAGAACGAAAGGGAGTGCCGGGGAGGGGGAGGGGGTGATACTGCGTCACTTTACCTTCGCTTTCGCGATCGAATGCCTGCCTGTCCGGCGACGCCTTCATCTTCGCTCCTCTTGCGGCGCTTCTCGCCGCGGCCCTCCTTATCCTCTTCGTCTTGGTCGTCGTCGTCGTCATCGTCTTCGTCGTCGTTCCACTCGCCGCCTTCCGATCCCTCCTTCTCGCTTGCGGCCCGCTGCTCCTCCTTGACCGCCTCCCTTGACGCCCCCGAGCCGAGCTTGGCGTCGCTGCTCCGCCTGAGCTCCGCCACCGAGGCCAGGTCGGCCGAGGAGAAGGTCGGCAGCGACGACGACGAAAAGGAGGGAAGCTGTTGCGTCGAGCCCACGACCGAGGAGGCGGACGGGTACGACGAGAACGAAGGCGACACGCCGGCGGCGGGCGGGTAGGCCGGGTAGGTGGTCACCGCCGTCACCGTGCCGTCGTGGGTTGCCAAGTCCTGATGCGACACAGCCCAATCGCAGGCGTCAGTCAAGTGCATGAGTGAGCGTGGGCGTGCGGCGGTCACAATGGAGGGATGAGAGTGTGTGCACGAACCCAAGCCGAGTTGGAGGTCGATGGGTACTGCTGTGGGCTGGAGGAATGGCCCAGGTGCAGCGCGGGAGCAGAGGTGTGGTGTCGCCGCGGAAAAGCTTGCATGGGCACGTGCTGGGCCGCCGCCGCCCTGCCCAGCTGGTGTCGCAACAGGTGGTGCATCCCCGACGCGCTGCTCGTCTGTATACCCGAAACAGCACGAACACCACACGACGCACGCAGAAAAAGAGAGTCAGCATGTGGGCGTTGCAATGCGGGCTGGTGGCACACGGAAGGAGGGACCTCGGCGAGCTGCATGAATCGGTCGTCGCCGGGCATGGAGTGCGGCTGCGCCCCGCCGTAGTAGTGATGGAGAAGCGGGCCCGAGCGGTCATTCTCCTGCTTGATGGGGAACGAGGCCGGGCCGCTTCCCCCCGCGGCGGCAAACAGCGGCAGCTGTCCGGTGCTCTGGTGGCGACTGTTTGAGTGGTGGGCGGAGTTCCAGTCCGCGTTGTCGCTGCCCCAGCCAGCGTGGCTCTCCCTACACAGACCACAGCCAGCAACGGCAGCAACGACGGTTAGCCACAGTAACGAAACGTTATTAATGTTGAGTTTCGGACATATAAAAGGCCACACCACATGAGATGTAATGCAATGTGTGCCGGAGTACAAAGTCCGCAAAGGCTCGATTGTTCCAATAACCGGACGAGAATAGTTAAAAGTTGCGGTCATATTCACGTAATTGGTGAATGGAGCGATGAAAAGGCGGTGGAGAAAGAAGGGCGAGGAGGGAACCTTGTTGTGGAGGGGTTGACAATGGTCACGAGGGGCAGCGAAGGGGACGATGACGAGGGGTCGGTCGGGGTGGTGTTGGTGGTGGCGCTGGTCTGCGTTACGGTGGGCGACGAGCCGACGGCGTCTTGCGACGACGAGCTCTCCAGGAAGGCAAAGTCGCGCTCGACTTCTTCAATCGATCGGTAGGTGTCCTGCTCGTGTTGGTGCAGGTAGTGCATCGTCAGCATGCCGGCGTTGGCTTACAGTTCTTTTGGTGTGGGCCACGAACAAACGAACAAACAAAACGCCCAACAAACACAACACCGTGCAGTTTCGACCAGTAGCAAGGCGCGAACAGAGCTATGGAGACGCGGGTGGCGCAGATTTGGAGCCTGGGGATATTTCGTAAATTCATGACGGGACGATCGGACCAATGGCAGTGCAGTAAAAATAAAAAAGTGTCATGAATCGAGTATTGCAGGTGTTCCGCCCCACATCTTCCAACACCTTGTTGAACAAGACCGACGGTAATTATCAAAGAAAAGTTACGAGAACCCCAGAACTGCCCAACCCCAGTCGCCCGGCCCAAGGGGGGTAGAGGGTGTACCGTTTGCATGGCCTGGCCACCAGACTCAGTGGCCCGCGGCTCCGCTTGGCCGGAGCCCCAAGCCCGCCGGGACAGCTGCTGCTGTTGTTGATCCGCCGCCGATCCAGTGGCGAAGTACGAGGTCCGGGTCGTCGCGGCGCCGGGGTAGTGGTGGCCGAAGGTTGTCGCCGGAGCTTGTCGGTGGTGCTGGTGATGATGGTTTGGGTGTTGGTGGTGTTGGTGGTGCGCATGCTGTTGTTGATGTTGGTAGTGGAAATGCGGGTGGGGGTGAGCGGGGGTCGACAGTAGCTGCTGTCCGCGAGAAGTTGTGGCAGTGTGCGCTGTCACAGAAGAGGGTGAGGAAGACGGGGCCGGGGAGGCGGAGGGGGTGGTAGAAACGGAGGCTGTAGCCGAAGAAGGGTCGACTGCGGCAGTGGCGGAGGACGCTTGCCCCTCGCCTTCGGCCTCCGGAAGAAAGTCACCAGTTTTTGATGCCATCAAGATGGAGTGGCGCGAAAAAGAAAGATGGCGGGTGGGGAGTAGTTCGCTGTCGAACCCTCGTGAGTGCGTCGATGACCGTTGGGAGCCCCCTCCGGAGAAGGGTGGTGACGGGTGGGGGATGAGCCGGGTGGTCGTGAAAACCGCGGGTTGGCCGGCAAGGAAGGGAAAGACGCGTGCGTTCTCTCTCTACTATCTTCTTCGCTGACGTTAGCTTCTCCTGTCTTCTAAAGTCCGGCTTCTGGACACTTCACTCGCTGGCACTGTCAAGCTCGGTCGCACTCCAAAAAGATAATACAGAAAAATGAGTGTGTCGCTAGCGCCAGCGGTTGGGGTCGCGTTCAAACGTGCGGGTGCACCCAGGCAAAGGCCTACGTTCCCCTGTCTTTTCTCCCCACTTGCCGAGGGCGCACCGGACGTTTCAGGCTCGGTTCAAGTAAGCCTACTCGAACAAGGAGCAGCAGAGAGCTCACAATCACAGGCGGATATTTGAATCCAGGGTTATTTCTGGGGAGGAAGTGTGCAACACGCCGATTTCACCTGAAACGTCCAAGCACACGATTCGACCTTTCAGCCGATTCGCTGGAACTGAAAGCGCTCTTTCGTCGTATGATCTCCGATTCAAGCTTACTGTGAACCAATGGATGACTCTTGGACTTTGATTGGCTAGGACTATTTCTTTTTTTTCCGATGATGTGAGCACTCGGTACAGCCAAGGCACAATGCGGCAGGAGCAGCTTCACATTCTTCAACCCTCACTAATTAATTAGCTCACAATTGCCCGAAGAAGCGACCCGGACCGAGGAGTGGCGTTCATAGAAGATCGGCTGGTGCGGGTATCCCCGAGCGAAGCTAGCTTGCAACACGCGCGGGATTGGGGACGAGTGCGTTCTTTAGTGACCGCAACGCTTGATGCTCGCGGGTCACAGTGCAGGGCAGGGTGTGGCCTGGTAGTCGGCAAGGTCCGCCAGGTTGCCGCAGTAGCCCGCGTAGGCACTCAGGAGGGCGCACACATGCCACAACCCGTGTGAGTGAAAGTGATCGAACATGCCAGGCCAGAACCGCTCTGGGAATCTGCACACAAGCGGGTGAGCTGGTTTGTTCGCACATCTTGTGCTGCTGCTGATGGTGTACCGCTGAGCGTTGATGAAGCCACCTAGAAAGACGAACACCCCCGAAAAGAAGTGGTACACAAACGCCGGCGTCACACCTGAGACGTCAACGGGTTCGGGTCAGTGACACCACCTCCACCACACTACAAACGGTAAGGCGTGGGAGGGTGGTGGCCACAATACCGATGGCCATGATGCGCGGCACAAAGATGGAGACGCCCAACACGGCCCGTACAAAGCAAAACCCGCCCAGCGACAGTACTCTGGGTCCACACACAACGGAGTCGATTCAGCTACGTGAGACGGCGCCACGCATTCGGCTTGGGGGCGTACCGCTGTCGTGCCGTGGTGGCGGTGATGGCGAATCGGATCATGACGAGGGAGAAGAGGAAGAATCCGATCCACAGGAAGGTAGGTAGCGCCGAGGTCCAGCAGCGGTAGCCCCACGCGATGAACGAGTGCGACATGAGTGCCATCCCGCCTGGCCACCACAGCACCATGACCACATCAGCCCCGCGAAGAAGGGACCCCAAGAAAGCGGGTCAAGTGCGCAAGAAGACCGCGCGTACCGACAGCCGAAACGAGATCGTAGAGCAAAAGGTTAGTGTACTGCCTCGCCGTCCTGAACAGAGCGAAGGTGAGGTGAGGACAACAAGCCCAGGCAAGCACTGGGGAGGGGGTGCGTGGTGCCGAACCGGCAGGCGGGCATGTAGGTGTGGTAGGCGGAAGAGCCCACGAATATGACCCCGAGGGAGAAGAGGAGGTACATTCGGTACCAATCCACCTCGGCCCTCGTGAGCTCACCCTGCGCCCCGTTCGTGGTGATGTCAGGCGAGTCAAGATGCCGCTTGCTGGTACTAGTGTGCAAGCAGGGGGCAAACGCACCGCGACGCTCCAGGCGACCACCAGGGCGGGCAGCAGGTGCGTCCATATGTTAACGCCTGCACCCAACAACAACAAAAGATTAATCTCAGTCAGCGTTGATTATGAATCATGAATGACTTCAGAAATGGGAACGCACTCTCGTTGTGGAATTGGAAGATGCTGCGGGTGCACTCGGCTATTGAAGAGGGGCAGCGTCGATACCCTTCCCACACATAGGGATTGAACTGCAAATGCTCCGGCAGATCCTTCAGCCCACACAGCAGACACATGTCATCCACGCAACAATAATATAAATTCAAAAATCGTGGTTTGTGGTTGCGCAGACCAGACAAGTACAAAACGCGGCCAAGGCCTTTTAGTTCCTTGGCTTGGTGGTTCTTCGCTGGCGCTTGCTGCGGGTGGGCTCCTCGGCGCTCTCGCTCGACGGGGAATCGTCGTCGTACTCTTGTCGCGCCCTGTTCCTCCGACCGGTCCTAGGCGAAGGCGTTCGCCCGCCGCCGGAGGCTTCGTCCCTCTCGTCGCGGTCTCTCCGCCTACGAGCCGAGTCCAGGGCCATCGCATGCTCCTGCACCTCGACCTCCTTGACGTGCTGCTCCTCGTCGCGCAGCTCTCGCTTCACGAACGCCATCGGGTTGTTGGCCGCCAGCTGGGCCAGCAGGGCCGGGTCGATGGGCAAGTGCGCCATGGCGGCGGCCGCGGCCGCGGCGGCTTCGGCGCTCGGCTGGGGCTGGTCGGGCGCCGGGTAGGGGTACGGGTAGGGATAGGGGGGATAGCCGGGATAGGCCGGGTAGCCCGGAGGCAGGCCGCCAGCACTAGACGGTGGCGGGTACGCCGGCAGACCGTAGGAGAGCAGGTGCGGGAAGGAGGTCAGGATCGCTGACAGCGCGGCGGCGTGAGGGAGGAACATGGCCGGGTTGTAGCCGGCCGCGGCGGCTGCGGCGGCCGCCTGGGAAGACTGGGCGGCGGACGCGGCGGAGGATTGCGACTGGGCAGACGGGGCCGTAGAACCCGCCGCCGGGTTTGGGATGGGTGGAAGAGTGAAGTAGTGCGGGAGAGCGGAGGTGGCGGGTGGCTGCGAGGAGCCCGACGAAGCGAGTGTCGACGGATGGCCGCCCGGATAGGCCGAGGGGCCGG
This sequence comes from Acanthamoeba quina, assembly GCA_000826445.1. Classification (NCBI taxonomy): domain Eukaryota; phylum Discosea; order Longamoebia; family Acanthamoebidae; genus Acanthamoeba; species Acanthamoeba quina. The sequence goes on along the minus strand of CDFN01053409.1, from coordinate 6,362 downwards.
CGCCGAGCTCGGCCGTGGCGGTCGGCTGACTGGGGAGGAATGCCGAGGTCGGGGTGGGCGAGCTCGGGCGGATGGGCGCCGACGCGAACGACGACGACGCTGCGGGCAGGGCAGCCGTCGATCGCTTCAGGCCGCTGCCGGATGAAGAGGAAGAGGAGCCCGACGGCGTGGTCGAAGAGGCCGACGAAGAACGCGGGCCGGACGACGACGACGCGGACGACGCGGCAGAGTAGTACGAGGTCGAGGGGTAGTACGAAAAGGAGGACGTAGGGGAGGAGGAGCGGAACGAGCCCATGTGGAAGGTGGGCTTCGAGGCGGAGGAAGAAGACGACGACGCACTGTCGCCATTGCTGCTGCTACTGCTGGTATGTGAGGCGGAGGGTGGCGAGGGGTTTCGCGTGTTGAGCGACGTCGAGCGCGAGCGCGACCCGACGCGCGTCGACGAAGGGGTGACCGCCGGCGGCGAGGCCGGGTGCGGGGCGGTCTGGCCCGTCGGCGACGATGGCTCCAACGATGACGACGACGCGGCGACAGCCTGTGCCGAGGAGGTGGAGTGGGCCAGGAGGCTTGAGGTGGGTCCGATGTTGGAGTAGTAGGTGATGTTGTTGTTGCGGGACCCGAGCCGCCTGGTGTTGACGAAGGGGAAGACCTCGCGGAAGATCTTACCCAGCACGCTGCTCGTGGTGGGCTCGATGCCCACACGGTTGCAGTAGGCCAGGTAGTCCTTGTAGACCATCTTCTTCGCCACGGACTGGCCCTGCACCTCGGCGTACGAGGTCTTGAGCCACTCCTTGATCCAGGGCACGGCGTTGCCCTTGGCCAGCGAAATGAACTTCTTGCCCTTGCTGGTCTTCTCCGTGGGCTCCTTCTCGGGCTGGTAGCTCTCGTACACTGGCCCGCTGATGATCTGGCGGACGAGGGTCAGTCCTTTTTTTAACTCCGAATGTGTAAAGGTAACTGAGCGCAGGCGCGAGTGGTGGCTTTACCTCCGAGAGCGCGGTGAGCGTTGCGAGAAGGGTGGTCAGACACCCGTGGAGCTTCTCCTCTACCTCCTTCTGGAACTGCAACTGAACCACTGCGCGAACAAGCCCGGAAGAGGAGGAAGGTGAGGAAAAGTAGACCACAGCACAGAAAAGCGTGGATGTGTTGCAAACGTACGTTCGGCGCTGAGCTCGGTCGCCTGCTCAATGACCCTGTCGACCGCCAGCGAGGAGAACTCCTTCACCCAGTAGCAGAAGCGGATCAAGTCCACGCAATAGCCCTATCAACCACCGGTGGTGAGCACATTACGTTCATTCAATCCAACCGGGCGAAGAGAGGTACCGTGAGGGTCAAGGCGTGCAGGAGGATCAGGATCAGCGTGTGCTGCGTGTCCGGGTGAGCGAACTGCTCGAACACCGGGAAGAGCTTGGTGTGCAGCGCCTGTCGGGATATTGCCCAAGACGAGGACGAGGAGGTCAGCGCTTGCAAGCGTGACGGCTCGTCGTCGTCGTCGTCCGAGAGATGAGAGAAGTGGGCAGCGTACACTGAAGCGTTCGACGAACTTGGGGTCGATGCGCTTTTGGGCCTGGATGAGGAACTGCAGAATCTCGGACGACCGCGTCCGCACGTTCTGCTCGTCGTACCACTTGCGCAGGCCCTCCTGCGTCGGCGGCTGCTGCTGGATAGGCTGCATGCCTTGTTGCCTCTGTTGTGTGGACCACCCCGCCGCACTCGCGGTCAGTCACACCACTTCGTTGCACCACGAACTTCAAGAAGCGTCAACCCATGACAGTACCAGGTCCCTCGGGATGAGCGTCTGCTGCCCCTTTGCGGTGGCGGATGTCTCCTTCCCTGTCGCCGCACTCTCGGCCTTGTCGGGCTCGATGATGACCTCGTCCTCTCGGCGGCTCTTGCGCTTGCTCCTGCGGAGACTGGGCGAAGATGGCGCGGGAGTGGCATCGAGCATGGGCACCGTCGTCTGGTCCTTGGTCTCCGGCACGTCCTTGCCTGTCGCAGGGGCGAATGTGGTGAGGTGTCAAGGACCAAGCACACAAAGAGACAATTCACGGCAGGTGGTCCACGCAATTTGGTGGTGCGTATCAACTAAACTCCGCTAGCCAACGAGAACGGATACAAATCACGCAAACATGTTTTCATCTCCACACAACGTGTTATTCTTATTACTCTAATTGTATCTCTGGGGTGGTGAGCTAAGGTACCTTTTTGGAGGCTCTTCAGCGTGGCGGCCTTCACCGTCGACGCAAAGTCGGCCCACATGTCGCCGCCGCCGCTCGTCGCAGGCTGCCCGGCGCCGTTGGTCGCCGCCGGGTGTATTGGGAAGGGCCCCGGCGGGAGGGGCACGCTGTGCAGGGGAGGCAGCACGCTGGGCAGCAGCGAGGGCATCGAGCCCGAAGTGGCCGCAGACGATGCAGCGACGTCTTCCGCTGGCTCACCGCTGGTCTTTGCGCCCAGTGCGGTGGGCGGGAGCTGCCGCGGCGATGGCGCACGGCCCGCATCGGTGGTGGACCTGGCCTTGACGGCCAGCGGGAGCAGGGCGTCGGCCTGCCGGGGTCCGGTGACGGCGGTGGCCAGGGCCGCGGGTGACTGGAACCGCAGTGGCGGTTGGTCCTTGCGGGCGGAGGCCTCCAAGGCGATGTGAGTGAGGGCCGACGGAGAGGAGGCTTCGCCAAAGTGCGCGGACGAGATCTTGAGCTCGAAGCGGGCCTCCCCGTTGGCCGAGTCGTGCGAGAGCAGCTGCAGCTTCGCGGCGTTGATCGGGAGTGGCTCCGGCGCCGGCCTCTTGTCCTTGATTTGGTCACCACTATCGCCTTCGCCTTCGCTTTCGCCGGGGTTGCTCTTGAGCTGCCAGACGAAGTGGAATTGAATGGGCTTGCCGCTCGGCTCTTCCTCCGCTTCATCGTCTTCCTCGATGACCTGAAGCTCTTCCTCCTCCTCGTCGCCCGACGACGAAGCCGCCGAATCGACCTTCTTCTTCTTCTTCGTGTTGCTGTGGTTTTTGTTCTTCGTCGGCTTCTTGGGCGGAGCTCCGATGCCCGTTGCTGACGTCAGCTTCTGCTGTTCGGCGTCGGGGTCCGCTTCGCTCGCGTGCCGCACGCGCAGCTCGCCGTCACCAATCAGCTCCTCGCTCCTGGCCACCAGTGTATAGTGCCGGTCGCACTCGACGGGGCCCGTCACTGGCACCTCCAGTGGCGCGGGCTTCTCGGCGCGGCCGCCGAGCGACCTTCGGCGCGCCTTGCGGATCGGTGGTGTGGCCGCCGGGCTGGTCTGTTCCACGAGGCGCAGCTCCATCGTCTACTGTGGCTCGGGGGCGTGCTGGTGCGTAAGTGCTTCACGAACAGGTGACTTCTCGCCTGCTTTGGTCAACTCCGAATATGGGGCGGTTACGCGGCAAACGTTATTCTGCCACCGCACGTGGAAGAGAATCGCAAGTTAGCGCACGATTGGGGCTGCAGTGTCACTCGACGTAATTATATTTGGTTGCACAAAGCGAGCGGCAAGTCACTCGGAAGTGGGGCATCACAAAGGAGAAGGAACAACTTTCTCGATGTGGTGAGAGAGTCGTGTGTGGGTGGCTGGCCCCATCGATGCACAAAACATCGAGTGCGGCACATCCTCAGGCAATGATTGCCCCACCCTCCAGTTACCCTGTAACTATTCTTTCATTTTTGATTGTGTTGGACGGCGCACGCCGTAAATAAAGTACCGGGCGCGGAGGCGTGGACACCACTTGATTTTACAAAGCAAAACGCGAGGACTCAGATGGGCTGGTAACCCCTTGAGTTGAAGTGTAACCTCAAGATTCTGAGTTAATCCAGAGAGAGCGGAGTAGATTGATTTACGAGCATCTGTCATCAATCCATCTCGTCCGCCCACAATGATGTAATTTGTTCCGCACGATGAAGGACGAACTGAAGAGAGAAGATAACTAACGTTTTTTAAAAAAGAACGAAAAAGAACGAAAGCGAAGATCGAACGTACCGGGTTGGGCGGGGTGGTTGGGCTGCGGACGAACTCACGCAAACAAGACGCGCTTCGGTGGCTGCTGCAGGCTGTGGGGGAGAAAGGAGAAAAGGTGGCTGTGCTTGCCCACGCGCACGTTGCCGCTTAGCGAATCCTTGAGTCCTACCGGTTGGTTGGTTGGTCTGTGCTTATCCCCGCGTGCTCGTGATTAGCCCAGGCCACAGCAGGAAAAAATCACAACTATCCACTGCCTGCTGAGCGCTTCATACCGCTACTTCCCTGTTACTCATCAGTTAGCGTCGACACTGTCATCCTCGGTTCATTAGCAAAGTGCGCACCTTTCGAACCGTCGGCCTGCAACGTGCACTTCGGCTTCTGTGGAATGCGTCGCCGGCAAAACCCACGCCCCAAATGACCACCCCGACCAGAAGTGGGGTGATACCACCAGGACTTACGCTCCTGGCGACAAACACATCAAGGCCGAAAGGCAGGTTTAAGTGAAGCGGGCGCAATGTACCGTTGTTCAGCTGCAACCGTTGCAGTTGTACAGCACACGCCATCACCTTAAAGAAGGGCGACAGATGAAAGGGGGGACCGAGAAGATAATAAAAAATGAGTTCGCACCACGACACGCACAGTTGCTTGTTGTCAAGATGTATTTGATGTTGGCGTGCGCTACGTAGCAAGAACAAAAGAGAGGACAAAAGAGAGGAGAGAGTTGTGCGGTTTGGTCTCTTACTCGCTCTTCTCCTTCTCCACCAGCTTGCCGATGCGCAAGGTGTCAATGATGTTGCGCGCAGCGTTCGAGTGGTTGTACACCAGGCCGTTGAATGCAGCCGACGCGTCCTAAAGACCAAGCAAGTTAGTGTTGTTTTCTCCTGGAGCACAGAGGGAGGGTACGAGCGTACCTTGCCCAGGTAAGGCTTGACGATGGCCGAGCCGGCGGGGTGCTCGTCGATGAAGCCCCGCACGTCGTGCACGAAGCCGTCTACAACGATGAGCTGCTCGCCCTTGGAGAACTCCTCCTGGACCTTCTCCATGGTGTACTCGGGGAGGGTGTCGGGCTGCGGACCCCAGTGCAGAAGCTCGCGACGGCGGACGACCTCCTTCTCGAGCATCTGGAGCTTGCCCTTCTCGATGGTCTCCTTGTCGAAGCGCATGAGATGGTAGGTGCCGCCCACGTACGAGAGAGCCCAGATGAGCCACTTGGTGGGGTCGAACGAGTGGTACTCGGCGCCGTTGCGGTAGTCGTAGGGGAACTCGTGGTGGAAGTTGTGGTAGCCCTCGCCGAAGGTGATGAGGCCCACCAGCCACGAGTCCCTCGGGGTGCGCTGGTCCGAGTAGGTGAACGAACCAAAGTAGTGGGCAACGCTGTTCACGCAGAACGTGGCGTGGTGAACCAACACGCGCGACAGCACGCCTAACGACAATGGGAGGGGGAGGGACCAGCGTAAGCCGCAATAGAATAACACGAGCACAGCTCAGGGGGATCGGGGGGCAAGGTACCGGCGATGAGGAAGCCGCCCATCCAGTCACCCCAGAACATGCCGGCAATCACGGTGGGCAGGATCAGACCCTGGAACAGGGCCAGGGGCGCGTAGTACTCGTCCTGGAAGCGCATGACGGGGTCGCGCTGCAGGTCGCGGATGTCCGACTTCGGGGGCTCCCTCTGCCAGAGCAGCCAGCCCAGGTGGGCGTACCAGAAGCCCTTCTTGATCGTGTAGGGATCCTTGTCCGTGTCGGTGTACCTGTCACATGCACACAGCGCATGAGCACGGGAGAACCCACCTCCATTTTCGAGAAAGCGTGTGTGGAGCTGTTGTTACCTGTGGTGGGCTCTGTGGTCGTTGCACCACTCCAGGCACGACATCTGGAAGCAGCCGGTGGCGAAGAACAGGAGGGTGTACTTGAACTGTTGTAGGGTGCGGGAATGGAGGTAAGCACGAGCCGAGCCAAGAAACCGATCGGCGAAGGTGGGAGGTTGCGGGAGGACGTACGATGGGGTGGGCCGAGTAGGCGCGGTGAGAGAACAGGCGGTGGTAGCCGGCGGTGATGCCGATGCCTCCGGTGAGGTAGTGGAAGAAGAACAGCACCCACGTCTGCCAGTAGTACTGGCAGTAGATGAGGCCCACGGCACCGAGGACCGGGGTGACGGCCAGGAAGATGGCAGTGATCCAGTTGACCTCCTTGAGCATGTCGGCGATGACGTCGCGGGCCTGGGTGGCGTCCTTGATCAGGCCCTTGCTGACGAGCTCACCGGTGCGCGACTTGAGCAGCGCGAAGAAGTCGACCTCCTCCAGGCGGACGGAGATGGACTCGGCGGTCGACTCCTTGAGGAACTTGAACGCCTCCTTGAGGTTGTAGATGGGGATCATGGGGTTGGCCTGCTTGACCCTCCT
>CDFN01053380.1:0-10481 GCA_000826445.1 Acanthamoeba quina | reverse complement strand
TCACGGTTTGCCGCTTGCTTGGAATTCGGCAGAGTCATTGATGGAGCGATGGGTCTCGTTGCCCACCCGATAGCGGGACTCTCCGACGGTGGCCTCACCGGAGCCGTCAAGGGTCTGGGCATCGGCGTCATGGGCGCCATTTCCAAGCCGCTCTCCGGCGCCGTCGGGCTGCTCGCCCAGACTTCGCAGGTACTCTTCCCATGGCCCCATCAGATCTTCTCCCCCCCCCACCTGGGCCTTGCCGCTAATCACGAATCTTCGCAGGGAGCGTTGGGCTCGGCGGGGCTCGGTCGGTATCGGCTGTACCAGCGCCACGCGATGCCCAAGGCGCTCGAGCCAGCTTCCAACGCCCGGATGAAGTACATCGTCAAAATTTTCGAGGAGAGGAAGCAGCGCGAGCTCAAGGAACACGCCGGCGCCGCAGAGAGTGGGGCGGCGCCAGCGTGGCTGAAGGACGAGCGATTCGTACACGCCATGGACGCGACTCTGCTGGCGGGCGAGTCAGGGAGCCAGCTGTCCGCCAACCTCGTGCTCTCTAGCCAGTACCTCTACGTCGTGGTGCACGACTCGATACGACACGTCGCCTCCCTGCCGGACGTGGTCGACGTCAAGGAGCGCACGCAGGACGACCGCAAGCTGCTCCTGCTCACCCTGCGCGCCGTACCAATTTACGACTCCACCGACCCCACCGCCAGTTCTACCACCGCCACCACTTCATCACCACCGACGCCGGCAGCCGCCGAGGCAGTGTCTACCCTCACCTTCGTCATCCCCAAGCGCTCGGCCAAGAGTGCGTTCATAGCGCAGCTGGCGCACCTCCAGACACGAGCCTGACGCGCCATCATCCCCACCACTCGGCTGGCTGTGGTCCCGGCTTGTGTGAGTTTACCCTGATCACTGCTGTTCTATCTACCACCAGTAGGAACATTCATACATTGGTGTGCGACAGGATGTAAGGAAATAGCTCTATCCAGAAGATAGTTCGAACGTCAGTCGTGTCGTCAAACATGATATTTTGATTGCTCCATATACACGGGTGAAAAACAGCTTTGAGGTGGTCGCGGGCGATCGCCGTACTTTCGCGCTTGTTGCCGGCAAAATTCTGGAAGTTTGATGCCGCGGCCATCGATCATGACCGCGGTAGCGCTGGGGGCGGGGACGATCTGGAGGTTTCTTGGCTCGGGGTGGCTTTGCGTCGGCCGAAGTATTCGGCGTGGATCCCCGTGGGACCAATGACCTGCCAGATCAGTTGCCGGTGGCTGTGGGTCTGCGCATCTGGTCCAAAATGCGTGCTGCTCGTGACCCGCACCTGCCGCAGACGCCATGACTCTCCATCGCGCGACTGAACTGTTATTCTTTTCAGAGCTGGCCACACCAGCAAGCCAGAAACCTTCGCTGAACCCCTAACCAACCCCCTTTTGAACAATACCGAACCCAACACTACCCAATGTCAGAGCTGGAAGACCACAATGACGCACTGGGCACCTTTATATTCGACGGACTTCCGGCCTGGGTGGGTCCCTACTTCACGACATCGCGAGACGAGGAGACCCGGCGCAAGTCGGCGCTGCTGGCACTGACGATGATGCTCTTCATGCTCTACAACTCGTTTCTCATTCTCTCGGGCCTCGTCTACGAGGGCCACTTCTTCACCTTCCTGCGCACGCTCGCCATCGTCCTCTTCATCACTCAGGGCTCGCTCCTCTACCTCTACCACCTCACCCACCGCATGTTTGCCATCGGCACCCTGTTCGCCATCGTCGTCGACCTCGGCACCCTCGCCGTTTGCTTCAACTTTGGCGCCGTCGGCGAGTACATGATGTGGCTCCTGTGCGTTCCCTCTCATTCTTGTCGCTTTCGTTCTTCGTTTTTCATTCTTTGGTGTTACGCCATCGCTGACACTGCGACACTGCGACAGCTACGTGCCCATACTGCTGTTCTACGTTCGGGGCAGCAGGGCGGGCCTGTACGGGCTGCTGTTCATCATCGGCCAGCTGACACTCTTCTTCCCGCTGTCGACCTGCGTCCTGATGCCCCACGACGACGAGCTCCAGCTGCTCCCGGCGGCGCACAAGTGGTTCGTGATGCTCATGACCTATCTCATCGTGGGCGTGACCGCCTTCGTGCACGAGACCTCGCGCAGCAAGGGCATCGTCAAGCTCAAGCGACGCGAGGAGCTCAACGAGCAGCTCCAGGAGGCGGCGGAGGCCAAGACCGGACTTCTGCTCAACATCAGCCACGGTGCCACGCCCACCTTCACGGAGTTTTACGCCATTTTATTTCGCCCAATCTGCAGCTGCTCTAGCTTCCAGCAATTTTAACTCCGATCGTAACAATCATTGTTGTGTTGTTGGTGGTGTGCCCTAAAAGAGCTGCGGACGCCGCTGCACGGCATCATCGCGTCATCGGCCATGCTTCTCGACTCCAACACCGTCACCGGCAATCTGCGCGAGAGCCTGGAGGCCATAAAGGTCTGCGGCGAGCACATGCTGGAGCTGGTCAACAACGTGCTCGACATCGGCAAGATCGAGGCCAAGAAGCTCTCCCTGGAGTCCATCCCCTTTCGGCCCATGGACGAGGTCGACGCCGTGCTCAAGATCTTCTGCACGCAGGCCGAGCAGAAGAAGATCCGCGTCGAGAAGGTGGTCAGCATGGACCACCCGACCCGGCTCGGCGACCCCCTGCGCTTCCGCCAGGTCCTGTTCAACCTCTTGTCCAACGCTCTCAAGTTCACCGAGGAGGGCGGACGGGTGTACATGCGCCTGCGCGACGATGGCGAGGACATCCACACCGAGGTAGAGGACACCGGCGCAGGCATTCCCCAGGACCAAATCAGCTGCTTGTTCGAGGTAAACACGCACGCACGCACGCACACGACACGACACACGACACACGACACACACATTCGCACATACGCACTCGCTGACCCCTGGTACGGTGCAGAACTTCAACCAAGGGGATGCGTCGATTGCCCGACGGTACGGAGGGTCTGGGCTGGGGTTGGCGCTGAGCCAGCGGATATGCGAGTCGATGGGCGGCCAGATCCACTGCACGTCCTCCGTGGGCCACGGCACCAAGTTCGCCTTCACCGTGAGCCTGTCCATCCACGCCGTCGACACTAAGACATTTCTCGAGCACGACGGCAAGGAGGCGCCATGCGAGCCCTGCGGTACGCGCCCATCACCGCACTAACTCTCAATGTCCTTTGGTTTTAACTCCGACGTGGTGGTGCGGTGCGTAGAGCTGCTGCCGACGAAGAACATCCTCTTTGTGGAGGACAACACCATCAATCAGAAGGTGGGCATGCGCATGCTCCAAGCGCTCGGGTGTGGCGCCAAGCTCGCCGGCAACGGCGAGGAGTGCCTCGAGGCCATGCGGAAAGAGCACTTCGACCTCATACTCATGGACTGCCAGGTAACCATCTTTTCGGTGAACAACGGCATCAGCTACGGGCTCGAGCCTCACCTTGGTCTCTGTGCCCCACGCAGATGCCGGTGATGGACGGGTTCCGAGCGACGCGGGTGCTGCGCGAGAGGGAGAACGTGCAGTCGGCGCGGGCGAGCGAGTGGCTTCACACGCCTGTGGTGGCCATCACGGCGTCGGCGACGGCCGAGTACAAGCAGAAGTGCATCGACGCCGGCATGGACGACTGGATGCCCAAGCCCTTCGACAAGAACAAGCTGTGCCGTGTGCTCAACCGATGGCTGGGCGACGACAGCGACGATGAGGCCAGATTGGACCAGTCGGGAGTCGCGCAGGCCGAGTCGGCGGCGAGCAAGAAGGGGAAGCAGCGAGCGGAGGAGCTGGAGAAGAAGAGCAACGACCGATCAGTGGACATCATGCGCCGACAGAAGGAGGACCAGGAGAAGATATCGGAGGTGGGCGAGTACCGACCGGTGCCGCTCACCAAGGTTGAGGAGGGCGAACAAGCGGCCGAATCCAGGGACCCGGCCAACCCGCGAGCCCGCGAGACTGAAGATGAAAATCGCAGGCAAGTGGGCTGATTCGCCCCGTTTGTCAAGACAGATACAGCATAAGCTTTCTTGACCCAGGCCTGGGGAAGAAGGCCAGAGTGAAGTGGGCCGGAGTGACCTTGGGCTTGTGCAGACACACCTGGCGAAGGGACTGCTGTTTTTCCCAACTGAAAGCGGGAACCTGAGGTGTTGGCGTAGTTGTGGTCTTGAGGGTGCAGGGTCCCCTTTTCGCCCCAAATGGAGGTGTTCCTATTGTTTCCTTATTTGTCCACACTTGCTCTGTTTTGGGCGGAACAGAAAAGCAAACAGACTCAAACACACCAGCAGACCAGGACCAGCACGAAACTACAACGACATGGCCACCATACTGTCAACGTTGCACGGGACTGCAGTGTTGCCCTCTACACCGTTCCTGGCGTTAGTACGTTGACACGCTGGTGGCATCCCTGAAAGCTGTTGGGTGTGACTTGGGCGATCTTGGAGCAGGCCACTACCGCGGTGTGGTTTATCTGCGTATTGCTCCAGGTATGTCTCCTCCTTTTGTGGAATCCATTCAAAAAGAAATGCTCATCTTTGTGTACAGACGCACAGCAGGTACCTGAGCCATGTGCAGTCTCCCAACGTGCCACCATTCCACAAGCTTGCTAACCAACCGGTACGCAAGCTTCCCCCGCTGGAAATCAGAAACAGATTCAGATAATCAATTCCATTTCAGATCTCCTTTCAGAGTCCTTCATCACCCCTGCCCCCGACACCAGAGCCGGACATCATGATGATGGTCTCTTCAAGTTGAGCGAGTCTCTTTTATGGATGCTAGTAGAAGTGGGTCGGCTCCTCGTTGAGCGGCGGCGCACTTGGAGGCGCAGCCATGATAGGGATGGAGGTTGGGGTGACAAGTATGGGTGGGAAGACGGGAAAATGGAGAGTTGGGTAGTAGGCCTGGTGGAGGTGACGCTCGCGCTGCTCCTGCCATTCGCGGTTCAAGCGGGCCTTCTCCTCGCGCAACCGATCGGCGACCACCCGCAGCCGGTCGTCCCGATCGCGCTCCAGCATGGCCACCAGCATGCCACGCTCCATCGTGGCCGCCTCCACGGCGCTGGTCTTGCGCATCTGCGCTCTCTCCATCTTTCGCTTGGCCTTCTTCCTCTCGGCCACCTCCTCGGGCGTCAGCTTCTTTTCCTCGTCTTCCTTCTTGCCGCTGGTGGTAGCAGTGGTGGTGGTAGGCTTTTCACCGTCGATCTCCATCAGAGTCGGCCCGTCCTTCTTCGCCTCTTTGGCGGGCTTCAGCTTCGCCCCATACTTGGCCTCAACCTGCGCGCACACGGGCGTGGTTAGGCACCAGTGTGGATGAAGATGGATCAGGAGAGCAATGAGACGCGTTACCTCGCGGTAGTCCCGCTGCGCGGCTCTGATCTTGGTGTCGTAGATGTTCTCGGCGACGGACTTATCCTTGTTGAAGTGTTCCTACAATGGAGGGAAGCTGGGTTAGAAGGACTTTGCGCGGCGTCTCTAGCTCTGAGAGGCAGTACCCGCAGCTTACGGCGTTCTTCGGCATGAGCCTTGGTGGTGGACTCGTAGCGAGCTTGGGAGTGGTGCAGCTTGCTGACCAGTTCAGCGTCGGGCACCAGCCTCTTCACAAACTGAGACAGTGGCCTGGAAAAAACGACGCAAGCCACGATTAGCCCCTCGCCCTAGCCGTGCCGGTGGTGCGTGTGTGTGAGTGGCGGTGGTGCGTGAGTGAGTGTGTACCAGTCCCAGTAGAGATCGAGCAGGTCGCAGAGCTCGAGGCGAACAATCTCGTCGTGGAACAGCTCCACCAGCTCTTCAGGCTTCACCAAGCTGCGACCCGAGTACGTGTTCTGGTGATGGTGCCCCCACGCATGTGAGTAAACACTACGCTGCCCTCCAACGCAGGGCGTGGTGGAGTGCGCTGCATGCGCGTACCGCTTCGTCCTCCTGATCTTCCGTCCATTCCTGATCGGCACGGTCTGCAGCGAACAGCCACGGCGCGCAGAGCTCCTTGATGTTCTGTGGGCACAGGCACAGGCACGGCACACATCCATGAACAGTTGATTAGCAATCAGCCAGCCAGCGAGACGAGTAGAGTCGAGTTGCGGGTGAAGGGCCGGCTACCTTGAAGGTCCACTCTTTGTGGCCGAGCTCGCGGAAGAACATGTCGCGCAGCTGGGCCCGGCTGATGAGGCGGCTGGCCCCGGCGGTCGGGTGCAGCGCCATCCCGCCCTCCTTCACGAACTGCGAGAAGGAGAGGCCGCACACGCGCGCGTCGTGCGCGAACCGGTGGCGGATCCAGGCCGGCGAGACCTCGAGCCACTTCACCACCCACCGGCCGTACGTCTTCATTGCGCGCAACAGGTCCACCAGCACCAGCACCCCGTCATCGGGCATCGTGTGCGCCAGCTCCGGGTCAAAGTCGCGCGCGAGCTTGGCCCGCAGGTAGTCCCGCGTGAGCACCCGCTTGGCCACCATCTGGGTCAGGTGCGCGGCGCCGTAGGCGTGCCACACGGCGTCGAACCCGGCGTACTGCGCGGCGGCCATCTCCTCGAGCAGCTTGGTGGTCATGCCCTCGCGCGTGGTGATGCGCAGCAGGTCGTCAAAGTCGTGCCGGGCCACGGCGGCCAGGAAGCCGGCGCGGCAGAAGTCGGCGTAGTAGGCCCGCACCGCTTCGGGGTCGTTGTAGCACCGCCGGTGCCACATCTTGGCGCCCAGCGCCATGGCGGCGGCGCCGCCCACGGTCCAGCCCAACGCGGCCACGGGGTTGACGGCGGCCAGGGCGGTGGCGGAGGAGGAGATGGCCGAGTGGAAGAGTCCCACGAGGAGCGGCTGGGCGCCGGTGAGGGCGGCGAGTCCGCCGGCCGAGCCAACGAGGAAGCCCATGGCCTGCCACACGCGTTGGCGTTCGTGCCACTGGGGCTGGGCGCCCGACTTGAGGATGTCCTCCACTTCTTCTTCTTCTTTTTCGGCCTCCTCTTCCATCGCGTCACAACGGCCCCGAGGGGGTTGTGGGTTGCGGCGGGGGGCGTGCATGGGTGGGGGCGGGGTGGTCATGGCTGGGTAAAGCGGGGGCGCAGACGGTGCTGTGCTTGTGCTGTCCATTTCGTCGTACCCCATGTTGTTGTTTCTTCTTCTTCTTGTATTGCGCAACACAAGCCGCGCAGGTGCCCAGTTTTGGTTGAGCGCTGACGTGTTCGGGCAAGGTCTGCGGCCTGTCGGGGGTGGTGAGCCGGCTTCGGCGATCTTCTGGGAAGAGGCCATGTTGTGAGTTGTCGACAGAAATGTGATGTGGCTGTAATAACTAATTTTCTACATTTGTGTACACGCGATCCCTCTTTGGGGCAAACAAAGCTTGTCTTCAGTCCAGGGGTCGCAGCCACCTGACCTTGGACTTGGCCTTCTGCACCTCCACACGAGTCAGATAGAGGTCGTCAAGCTGGACCACGGCGTTGTGGTTCGAGAGCTGGCCCCGTCGCGCGGCGCGCACGCTCCTCCACACCTCCGTGCCTCCGTGGCTGCACCACTCGCAGCAGTAGTTCTTGCGCTTGGGGTTTCCTCGCCGGCTGTTCTTCGATCGGCTCATTCTTGGGCTTCTTGCTTCGTGTGTTGCTGTTGGATGACCTGGAATCCAGCAGCGAGAAGGCCAATGTTTTAAGCAGCGCGAAATTTCTCGTTCTGCAAAAATTTTACGAAAGCAAAAACGGCAACGAAAGCCGTTTTCGGAAAGTTTGTTGTGGAGACGAAACGGTGGGGCGGAGGGTGGGTGACCCAGCTCAGTTGTGGGGGAGGATGGTGCCGACACAGGGACCGAAGCCCACGCGGTAGCCCTCGCCCTGGCAGTAGCCCGAGAGGGTGAGGCTGTCGCCGTCGAGCAGGAACTTGCGCTCCTCGCCGGTCTCCAGGGTGAGCGGCTTCGCGCCTCGCCAGGTGATCTCCAGCAGCGAGCCATAGCTGTCGGGCGTCTGGACCATCGGGCTGGTGGTTAGGCCGTGTGCGACACACCAGAGACAAGAGATGAGAGCTGGACGTACGGGGCCGGAGATGGTGCCGGAGCCGAGCAGATCGCCGGGTCGGAGGTTGCAGCCGGTCACGGTGTGGTGCACCAGCTGCTGCTTCATCGTCCAGTACATGTACTTGAAGTTGGAGCGGCTGATGACCTGCGGAGCCGACGCCTTGGGCGACTTGAGGGCAACCTCGAGCTGGATGTCGTAGCTGTGGCGAAGTGTTGGTTGAGCGAGCTGCTGGCTACATGTGAAGAGGAGGAGGAGGACGACAACTTACCCGGCCTTGGAGTTCTCGTCCTGGAGGTAGGGAAGAGGCTTGGGCTCATCCTGCTTGGGGCTCTGCACGCGGAAGGGCTCAAGAGCTTCCAGGGTCACCACCCACGGCGAGATGGTGCTGATGAAGTTCTAGAGTAGAAGAAGAGAAGCGAGCACGTTAGTAGCGCGGACAGCTTCAAAGAGTGCGTGTCGCACGCGTTGGTACCTTGGCGGTGAAGGGACCCAGGGGCACATACTCCCAGGCCTGGATGTCGCGGGCTGTGTTGTGTTTGTTGCAATACCGGACACGTGAGCTCAAATGACCATCGACTCTCGAATGGAGGGGAGGATCGCAAGAAGATACGCACCACTCCAGTCGTTGAGGAGAACGACGCCGAACATGTGGTTCTCAGCATCGTCGATGGGGACACGGTCACCGAGGGTGTTACCGGGACCAACGAACAGGCCCTGCAAAGGCATCGATTCGTTTAGTTGCGTGGCCAGGTGTGCATGTTCTCCAGAGGACACGAAAGAGTCGCAATGACGTGGAAGAATTGCTATGGTACCATCTCGAGCTCAAAGTCGAGCAGGCGACAGGGGGTGAAGCTGGGAGCGGCGTCATCGGGTCCCTTGGTCTGACCCATCGGACGGCGGACGGGAGTTCCCGAGGGCATGATCGACGACGACCTGCCGTGGTAGCCCACAGGCAGGTGCAGCCTACACAGTGTACCCCAGCAAACGAGAGCAGCACGGCAGCACGGTCAGCGAAACGAACGTGAGGTGAAGAAGAGCAGGGAGGTTACAGCAGGAGGAAGGTTACCAGTTGGGCTGGAGGGCGTTGTCCTTGCCGCGGAACATGATACCCACGTTGGTGGCGTGCTCCCTGGACGAGTAGAAGTCGGTGTAGTCGCCGATGTTGGCCGGCAGGAGCATCGTCACGTCGCTTTGCGCGACCAGGGCCGCCGCACGGAGATCGGCGTCGTCCCGCAGACGGGCCTCGTCCGCAGAGAGCAGGCGAGCGATGGTCTTGCGCGCCTCGCTCCAGGCCGCCTTGCCGAGCCCCATGAAGCCGTTCAATGTTCCCTGCAATTGCCGTGCCACCAATGAGCACAACACGAAATCGAGGACAAATTGGGCCACGCACCTGAGTGAATACGGTGATGGCGTGGTCCTTGATCGCGGGCCCGTCGAAGAGGCCAGCCTGGGCGATGACGGCCAGATCGAGCACCTGATCTCCAATTGCAACACCGATGGTGGGCTTCTTGGTCGCATCACTGTTGCGGTAGAAGACGCCATAGGGCAAGTTCTGGATGGGGAAATCAGAATCTTCGGGGTAGCTAATGAATGAGCGAGCAGAGGCCTCCATCTTGATCGTGTGCGTCAATCAACGAAGACCTGGTGGGTATTATCCCGCAATAGCGCCCCAATGCCACGTCAGCCTGACGCGGCGTCGGAAACTACTGGCTTGGCCAACTCGCTCTGGGGTACGGCCGAGAGGTTGTAGGGGTGCACGTGGCCACAGGCCAGGGAGCAGAAGCGGCCCCGGACAAGGACTTGTGTGGCGGCTGCGGATTCACCATACCGGCTGCCCGCGCCCATGGCGCACTTCTCCACGATCTCGCTCACGCCCTGTAGACACGACGAGGAAGTGTGAGGAGGAGGTGGAGGGGTGGTGACGGCGTGAGGAGGGGTGGCCCAGACCTTGCCCACAAACGTTCTGGTGCAGCCGATGCATCGGTCGACGTTGCGCCATAGATAGGTGGTGATCTGCTCCGGCAGTCCCCACTCGTCGATGCTCTCCTTCTCCGTTCGATGGAGATACGTAAGGCACTGGTCAAAGAGCGACACCACCGCCGCCGGGCCCTCCTCGCACTAGAAAGGAGACAAAACCGCTAGCACCAAGAAACAATGCGAGCCGCACCACAAGAACACAGAAGACGCACCCGAAGGATGTGGTAGTTGGTGTCGGTCCACTTGATGCTTCGGTGGAGCTCGTCAAACTGGCAGCCGGACAGCCTGACGGAGATGAGCCGCCGATGGTGCAGGCTGTAGGGCACACAGCGCAGAGGGTTGTGATCGAGGTTGAGCACGCTCAGGGCCGGGAGGCTCTCCTCGGCGACGAACAGGGTCGGCGGGATGTGGGCCACCTGGTTGTGGCTGAGGTCGAGCAGCGCCAAGCGAGGCAGCGCGCTGAGCCAGGGCGAGAGCTGGGTCATCTGGTTGTGGGCCAGGTCCA
>CDFN01053379.1:0-10582 GCA_000826445.1 Acanthamoeba quina | reverse complement strand
TCACGGTTTGCCGCTTGCTTGGAATTCGGCAGAGTCATTGATGGAGCGATGGGTCTCGTTGCCCACCCGATAGCGGGACTCTCCGACGGTGGCCTCACCGGAGCCGTCAAGGGTCTGGGCATCGGCGTCATGGGCGCCATTTCCAAGCCGCTCTCCGGCGCCGTCGGGCTGCTCGCCCAGACTTCGCAGGTACTCTTCCCATGGCCCCATCAGATCTTCTCCCCCCCCCACCTGGGCCTTGCCGCTAATCACGAATCTTCGCAGGGAGCGTTGGGCTCGGCGGGGCTCGGTCGGTATCGGCTGTACCAGCGCCACGCGATGCCCAAGGCGCTCGAGCCAGCTTCCAACGCCCGGATGAAGTACATCGTCAAAATTTTCGAGGAGAGGAAGCAGCGCGAGCTCAAGGAACACGCCGGCGCCGCAGAGAGTGGGGCGGCGCCAGCGTGGCTGAAGGACGAGCGATTCGTACACGCCATGGACGCGACTCTGCTGGCGGGCGAGTCAGGGAGCCAGCTGTCCGCCAACCTCGTGCTCTCTAGCCAGTACCTCTACGTCGTGGTGCACGACTCGATACGACACGTCGCCTCCCTGCCGGACGTGGTCGACGTCAAGGAGCGCACGCAGGACGACCGCAAGCTGCTCCTGCTCACCCTGCGCGCCGTACCAATTTACGACTCCACCGACCCCACCGCCAGTTCTACCACCGCCACCACTTCATCACCACCGACGCCGGCAGCCGCCGAGGCAGTGTCTACCCTCACCTTCGTCATCCCCAAGCGCTCGGCCAAGAGTGCGTTCATAGCGCAGCTGGCGCACCTCCAGACACGAGCCTGACGCGCCATCATCCCCACCACTCGGCTGGCTGTGGTCCCGGCTTGTGTGAGTTTACCCTGATCACTGCTGTTCTATCTACCACCAGTAGGAACATTCATACATTGGTGTGCGACAGGATGTAAGGAAATAGCTCTATCCAGAAGATAGTTCGAACGTCAGTCGTGTCGTCAAACATGATATTTTGATTGCTCCATATACACGGGTGAAAAACAGCTTTGAGGTGGTCGCGGGCGATCGCCGTACTTTCGCGCTTGTTGCCGGCAAAATTCTGGAAGTTTGATGCCGCGGCCATCGATCATGACCGCGGTAGCGCTGGGGGCGGGGACGATCTGGAGGTTTCTTGGCTCGGGGTGGCTTTGCGTCGGCCGAAGTATTCGGCGTGGATCCCCGTGGGACCAATGACCTGCCAGATCAGTTGCCGGTGGCTGTGGGTCTGCGCATCTGGTCCAAAATGCGTGCTGCTCGTGACCCGCACCTGCCGCAGACGCCATGACTCTCCATCGCGCGACTGAACTGTTATTCTTTTCAGAGCTGGCCACACCAGCAAGCCAGAAACCTTCGCTGAACCCCTAACCAACCCCCTTTTGAACAATACCGAACCCAACACTACCCAATGTCAGAGCTGGAAGACCACAATGACGCACTGGGCACCTTTATATTCGACGGACTTCCGGCCTGGGTGGGTCCCTACTTCACGACATCGCGAGACGAGGAGACCCGGCGCAAGTCGGCGCTGCTGGCACTGACGATGATGCTCTTCATGCTCTACAACTCGTTTCTCATTCTCTCGGGCCTCGTCTACGAGGGCCACTTCTTCACCTTCCTGCGCACGCTCGCCATCGTCCTCTTCATCACTCAGGGCTCGCTCCTCTACCTCTACCACCTCACCCACCGCATGTTTGCCATCGGCACCCTGTTCGCCATCGTCGTCGACCTCGGCACCCTCGCCGTTTGCTTCAACTTTGGCGCCGTCGGCGAGTACATGATGTGGCTCCTGTGCGTTCCCTCTCATTCTTGTCGCTTTCGTTCTTCGTTTTTCATTCTTTGGTGTTACGCCATCGCTGACACTGCGACACTGCGACAGCTACGTGCCCATACTGCTGTTCTACGTTCGGGGCAGCAGGGCGGGCCTGTACGGGCTGCTGTTCATCATCGGCCAGCTGACACTCTTCTTCCCGCTGTCGACCTGCGTCCTGATGCCCCACGACGACGAGCTCCAGCTGCTCCCGGCGGCGCACAAGTGGTTCGTGATGCTCATGACCTATCTCATCGTGGGCGTGACCGCCTTCGTGCACGAGACCTCGCGCAGCAAGGGCATCGTCAAGCTCAAGCGACGCGAGGAGCTCAACGAGCAGCTCCAGGAGGCGGCGGAGGCCAAGACCGGACTTCTGCTCAACATCAGCCACGGTGCCACGCCCACCTTCACGGAGTTTTACGCCATTTTATTTCGCCCAATCTGCAGCTGCTCTAGCTTCCAGCAATTTTAACTCCGATCGTAACAATCATTGTTGTGTTGTTGGTGGTGTGCCCTAAAAGAGCTGCGGACGCCGCTGCACGGCATCATCGCGTCATCGGCCATGCTTCTCGACTCCAACACCGTCACCGGCAATCTGCGCGAGAGCCTGGAGGCCATAAAGGTCTGCGGCGAGCACATGCTGGAGCTGGTCAACAACGTGCTCGACATCGGCAAGATCGAGGCCAAGAAGCTCTCCCTGGAGTCCATCCCCTTTCGGCCCATGGACGAGGTCGACGCCGTGCTCAAGATCTTCTGCACGCAGGCCGAGCAGAAGAAGATCCGCGTCGAGAAGGTGGTCAGCATGGACCACCCGACCCGGCTCGGCGACCCCCTGCGCTTCCGCCAGGTCCTGTTCAACCTCTTGTCCAACGCTCTCAAGTTCACCGAGGAGGGCGGACGGGTGTACATGCGCCTGCGCGACGATGGCGAGGACATCCACACCGAGGTAGAGGACACCGGCGCAGGCATTCCCCAGGACCAAATCAGCTGCTTGTTCGAGGTAAACACGCACGCACGCACGCACACGACACGACACACGACACACGACACACACATTCGCACATACGCACTCGCTGACCCCTGGTACGGTGCAGAACTTCAACCAAGGGGATGCGTCGATTGCCCGACGGTACGGAGGGTCTGGGCTGGGGTTGGCGCTGAGCCAGCGGATATGCGAGTCGATGGGCGGCCAGATCCACTGCACGTCCTCCGTGGGCCACGGCACCAAGTTCGCCTTCACCGTGAGCCTGTCCATCCACGCCGTCGACACTAAGACATTTCTCGAGCACGACGGCAAGGAGGCGCCATGCGAGCCCTGCGGTACGCGCCCATCACCGCACTAACTCTCAATGTCCTTTGGTTTTAACTCCGACGTGGTGGTGCGGTGCGTAGAGCTGCTGCCGACGAAGAACATCCTCTTTGTGGAGGACAACACCATCAATCAGAAGGTGGGCATGCGCATGCTCCAAGCGCTCGGGTGTGGCGCCAAGCTCGCCGGCAACGGCGAGGAGTGCCTCGAGGCCATGCGGAAAGAGCACTTCGACCTCATACTCATGGACTGCCAGGTAACCATCTTTTCGGTGAACAACGGCATCAGCTACGGGCTCGAGCCTCACCTTGGTCTCTGTGCCCCACGCAGATGCCGGTGATGGACGGGTTCCGAGCGACGCGGGTGCTGCGCGAGAGGGAGAACGTGCAGTCGGCGCGGGCGAGCGAGTGGCTTCACACGCCTGTGGTGGCCATCACGGCGTCGGCGACGGCCGAGTACAAGCAGAAGTGCATCGACGCCGGCATGGACGACTGGATGCCCAAGCCCTTCGACAAGAACAAGCTGTGCCGTGTGCTCAACCGATGGCTGGGCGACGACAGCGACGATGAGGCCAGATTGGACCAGTCGGGAGTCGCGCAGGCCGAGTCGGCGGCGAGCAAGAAGGGGAAGCAGCGAGCGGAGGAGCTGGAGAAGAAGAGCAACGACCGATCAGTGGACATCATGCGCCGACAGAAGGAGGACCAGGAGAAGATATCGGAGGTGGGCGAGTACCGACCGGTGCCGCTCACCAAGGTTGAGGAGGGCGAACACGCCGCCGAATCCAGGGACCCGGCCAACCCGCGAGCCAGCGAGACTGAAGATGAAAATCGCAGGCAAGTGGGCTGATTTGCCCCGTTTGTCAAGACAGATACAGCATAAGCTTTCTTGACCCAGGGCTGGGGAAGAAGGCCAGAGTGAAGTGGGCCGGAGTGACCTTGGGCTTGTGCAGACACACCTGGAGAAGGGACTGCTGTTTTTCCCAACTGAAAGCGGGAACCTGAGGTGTTGGCGTAGTTGTGGTCTTGAGGGTGCAGGGTCCCCTTTTCGCCCCAAATGGAGGTGTTCCTCTTGTTTCCTTATTTGTCCACACTTGCTCTGTTTTGGGCGGAACAGAAAAGAAAAGCAAACAGACGCAAACACACCAGCAGACCAGGACCAGCACGAAACTACAACGACATGGCCACCACTGTCAACGTTGCACGGGACTGCAGTGTTGCCCTCTACACCGTTCCTGGCGTTAGTACAGTTGACACGCTGGTGGCATCCCTGAAAGCTGTCGGGTGTGACTTGGGCGATCTTGCCCGTGTGGAGCAGTTTGGACCCAACGCCTGGTACCCGTTGAGCAATGCTGTGTGCCTCTACCGCGGTGTGGTTTATCTGCGTATTGCTCCAGGTATGTCTTCTCATTTTGTGGAATCCATTCAAAATGAAATGCTCATCTTTGTGTACAGATGCACAGCAGGTACCTGAGCCATGTGCAGTCTCCCAACGTGCCACCATTCAACAAGCTTGCTAACCAACCGGTACACAAGCTTCCCCCGATGGAAATTCCATTTCAGATCTCCTTTCAGAGTCCTTCATCACCCCTGCTGCCCCCGACACCAGAGCCGGACACTCCGCCTACTTCCCCTTTCAACGACAACTTGCCCCCGCTGTTTGAAGTTTTTTAATTAAAACAAAGCCATCATGATGATGGTCTCTTCAAGTTGAGTGAGTCTCTTTTATGGATGCTAGTAGAAGTGGGTCTGCTCCTCGTTGAGCGGCGGCGCACTTGGAGGCGCAGCCATGATAGGGATGGAGGTTGGGGTGACAAGTATGGGTGGGAAGACGGGAAAATGGAGAGTTGGGTAGTAGGCCTGGTGGAGGTGACGCTCGCGCTGCTCCTGCCATTCGCGGTTCAAGCGGGCCTTCTCCTCGCGCAACCGATCGGCGACCACCCGCAGCCGGTCGTCCCGATCGCGCTCCAGCATGGCCACCAGCATGCCACGCTCCATCGTGGCCGCCTCCACGGCGCTGGTCTTGCGCATCTGCGCTCTCTCCATCTTTCGCTTGGCCTTCTTCCTCTCGGCCACCTCCTCGGGCGTCAGCTTCTTTTCCTCGTCTTCCTTCTTGCCGCTGGTGGTAGCAGTGGTGGTGGTAGGCTTTTCACCGTCGATCTCCATCAGAGTCGGCCCGTCCTTCTTCGCCTCTTTGGCGGGCTTCAGCTTCGCCCCATACTTGGCCTCAACCTGCGCGCACACGGGCGTGGTTAGGCACCAGTGTGGATGAAGATGGATCAGGAGAGCAATGAGACGCGTTACCTCGCGGTAGTCCCGCTGCGCGGCTCTGATCTTGGTGTCGTAGATGTTCTCGGCGACGGACTTATCCTTGTTGAAGTGTTCCTACAATGGAGGGAAGCTGGGTTAGAAGGACTTTGCGCGGCGTCTCTAGCTCTGAGAGGCAGTACCCGCAGCTTACGGCGTTCTTCGGCATGAGCCTTGGTGGTGGACTCGTAGCGAGCTTGGGAGTGGTGCAGCTTGCTGACCAGTTCAGCGTCGGGCACCAGCCTCTTCACAAACTGAGACAGTGGCCTGGAAAAAACGACGCAAGCCACGATTAGCCCCTCGCCCTAGCCGTGCCGGTGGTGCGTGTGTGTGAGTGGCGGTGGTGCGTGAGTGAGTGTGTACCAGTCCCAGTAGAGATCGAGCAGGTCGCAGAGCTCGAGGCGAACAATCTCGTCGTGGAACAGCTCCACCAGCTCTTCAGGCTTCACCAAGCTGCGACCCGAGTACGTGTTCTGGTGATGGTGCCCCCACGCATGTGAGTAAACACTACGCTGCCCTCCAACGCAGGGCGTGGTGGAGTGCGCTGCATGCGCGTACCGCTTCGTCCTCCTGATCTTCCGTCCATTCCTGATCGGCACGGTCTGCAGCGAACAGCCACGGCGCGCAGAGCTCCTTGATGTTCTGTGGGCACAGGCACAGGCACGGCACACATCCATGAACAGTTGATTAGCAATCAGCCAGCCAGCGAGACGAGTAGAGTCGAGTTGCGGGTGAAGGGCCGGCTACCTTGAAGGTCCACTCTTTGTGGCCGAGCTCGCGGAAGAACATGTCGCGCAGCTGGGCCCGGCTGATGAGGCGGCTGGCCCCGGCGGTCGGGTGCAGCGCCATCCCGCCCTCCTTCACGAACTGCGAGAAGGAGAGGCCGCACACGCGCGCGTCGTGCGCGAACCGGTGGCGGATCCAGGCCGGCGAGACCTCGAGCCACTTCACCACCCACCGGCCGTACGTCTTCATTGCGCGCAACAGGTCCACCAGCACCAGCACCCCGTCATCGGGCATCGTGTGCGCCAGCTCCGGGTCAAAGTCGCGCGCGAGCTTGGCCCGCAGGTAGTCCCGCGTGAGCACCCGCTTGGCCACCATCTGGGTCAGGTGCGCGGCGCCGTAGGCGTGCCACACGGCGTCGAACCCGGCGTACTGCGCGGCGGCCATCTCCTCGAGCAGCTTGGTGGTCATGCCCTCGCGCGTGGTGATGCGCAGCAGGTCGTCAAAGTCGTGCCGGGCCACGGCGGCCAGGAAGCCGGCGCGGCAGAAGTCGGCGTAGTAGGCCCGCACCGCTTCGGGGTCGTTGTAGCACCGCCGGTGCCACATCTTGGCGCCCAGCGCCATGGCGGCGGCGCCGCCCACGGTCCAGCCCAACGCGGCCACGGGGTTGACGGCGGCCAGGGCGGTGGCGGAGGAGGAGATGGCCGAGTGGAAGAGTCCCACGAGGAGCGGCTGGGCGCCGGTGAGGGCGGCGAGTCCGCCGGCCGAGCCAACGAGGAAGCCCATGGCCTGCCACACGCGTTGGCGTTCGTGCCACTGGGGCTGGGCGCCCGACTTGAGGATGTCCTCCACTTCTTCTTCTTCTTTTTCGGCCTCCTCTTCCATCGCGTCACAACGGCCCCGAGGGGGTTGTGGGTTGCGGCGGGGGGCGTGCATGGGTGGGGGCGGGGTGGTCATGGCTGGGTAAAGCGGGGGCGCAGACGGTGCTGTGCTTGTGCTGTCCATTTCGTCGTACCCCATGTTGTTGTTTCTTCTTCTTCTTGTATTGCGCAACACAAGCCGCGCAGGTGCCCAGTTTTGGTTGAGCGCTGACGTGTTCGGGCAAGGTCTGCGGCCTGTCGGGGGTGGTGAGCCGGCTTCGGCGATCTTCTGGGAAGAGGCCATGTTGTGAGTTGTCGACAGAAATGTGATGTGGCTGTAATAACTAATTTTCTACATTTGTGTACACGCGATCCCTCTTTGGGGCAAACAAAGCTTGTCTTCAGTCCAGGGGTCGCAGCCACCTGACCTTGGACTTGGCCTTCTGCACCTCCACACGAGTCAGATAGAGGTCGTCAAGCTGGACCACGGCGTTGTGGTTCGAGAGCTGGCCCCGTCGCGCGGCGCGCACGCTCCTCCACACCTCCGTGCCTCCGTGGCTGCACCACTCGCAGCAGTAGTTCTTGCGCTTGGGGTTTCCTCGCCGGCTGTTCTTCGATCGGCTCATTCTTGGGCTTCTTGCTTCGTGTGTTGCTGTTGGATGACCTGGAATCCAGCAGCGAGAAGGCCAATGTTTTAAGCAGCGCGAAATTTCTCGTTCTGCAAAAATTTTACGAAAGCAAAAACGGCAACGAAAGCCGTTTTCGGAAAGTTTGTTGTGGAGACGAAACGGTGGGGCGGAGGGTGGGTGACCCAGCTCAGTTGTGGGGGAGGATGGTGCCGACACAGGGACCGAAGCCCACGCGGTAGCCCTCGCCCTGGCAGTAGCCCGAGAGGGTGAGGCTGTCGCCGTCGAGCAGGAACTTGCGCTCCTCGCCGGTCTCCAGGGTGAGCGGCTTCGCGCCTCGCCAGGTGATCTCCAGCAGCGAGCCATAGCTGTCGGGCGTCTGGACCATCGGGCTGGTGGTTAGGCCGTGTGCGACACACCAGAGACAAGAGATGAGAGCTGGACGTACGGGGCCGGAGATGGTGCCGGAGCCGAGCAGATCGCCGGGTCGGAGGTTGCAGCCGGTCACGGTGTGGTGCACCAGCTGCTGCTTCATCGTCCAGTACATGTACTTGAAGTTGGAGCGGCTGATGACCTGCGGAGCCGACGCCTTGGGCGACTTGAGGGCAACCTCGAGCTGGATGTCGTAGCTGTGGCGAAGTGTTGGTTGAGCGAGCTGCTGGCTACATGTGAAGAGGAGGAGGAGGACGACAACTTACCCGGCCTTGGAGTTCTCGTCCTGGAGGTAGGGAAGAGGCTTGGGCTCATCCTGCTTGGGGCTCTGCACGCGGAAGGGCTCAAGAGCTTCCAGGGTCACCACCCACGGCGAGATGGTGCTGATGAAGTTCTAGAGTAGAAGAAGAGAAGCGAGCACGTTAGTAGCGCGGACAGCTTCAAAGAGTGCGTGTCGCACGCGTTGGTACCTTGGCGGTGAAGGGACCCAGGGGCACATACTCCCAGGCCTGGATGTCGCGGGCTGTGTTGTGTTTGTTGCAATACCGGACACGTGAGCTCAAATGACCATCGACTCTCGAATGGAGGGGAGGATCGCAAGAAGATACGCACCACTCCAGTCGTTGAGGAGAACGACGCCGAACATGTGGTTCTCAGCATCGTCGATGGGGACACGGTCACCGAGGGTGTTACCGGGACCAACGAACAGGCCCTGCAAAGGCATCGATTCGTTTAGTTGCGTGGCCAGGTGTGCATGTTCTCCAGAGGACACGAAAGAGTCGCAATGACGTGGAAGAATTGCTATGGTACCATCTCGAGCTCAAAGTCGAGCAGGCGACAGGGGGTGAAGCTGGGAGCGGCGTCATCGGGTCCCTTGGTCTGACCCATCGGACGGCGGACGGGAGTTCCCGAGGGCATGATCGACGACGACCTGCCGTGGTAGCCCACAGGCAGGTGCAGCCTACACAGTGTACCCCAGCAAACGAGAGCAGCACGGCAGCACGGTCAGCGAAACGAACGTGAGGTGAAGAAGAGCAGGGAGGTTACAGCAGGAGGAAGGTTACCAGTTGGGCTGGAGGGCGTTGTCCTTGCCGCGGAACATGATACCCACGTTGGTGGCGTGCTCCCTGGACGAGTAGAAGTCGGTGTAGTCGCCGATGTTGGCCGGCAGGAGCATCGTCACGTCGCTTTGCGCGACCAGGGCCGCCGCACGGAGATCGGCGTCGTCCCGCAGACGGGCCTCGTCCGCAGAGAGCAGGCGAGCGATGGTCTTGCGCGCCTCGCTCCAGGCCGCCTTGCCGAGCCCCATGAAGCCGTTCAATGTTCCCTGCAATTGCCGTGCCACCAATGAGCACAACACGAAATCGAGGACAAATTGGGCCACGCACCTGAGTGAATACGGTGATGGCGTGGTCCTTGATCGCGGGCCCGTCGAAGAGGCCAGCCTGGGCGATGACGGCCAGATCGAGCACCTGATCTCCAATTGCAACACCGATGGTGGGCTTCTTGGTCGCATCACTGTTGCGGTAGAAGACGCCATAGGGCAAGTTCTGGATGGGGAAATCAGAATCTTCGGGGTAGCTAATGAATGAGCGAGCAGAGGCCTCCATCTTGATCGTGTGCGTCAATCAACGAAGACCTGGTGGGTATTATCCCGCAATAGCGCCCCAATGCCACGTCAGCCTGACGCGGCGTCGGAAACTACTGGCTTGGCCAACTCGCTCTGGGGTACGGCCGAGAGGTTGTAGGGGTGCACGTGGCCACAGGCCAGGGAGCAGAAGCGGCCCCGGACAAGGACTTGTGTGGCGGCTGCGGATTCACCATACCGGCTGCCCGCGCCCATGGCGCACTTCTCCACGATCTCGCTCACGCCCTGTAGACACGACGAGGAAGTGTGAGGAGGAGGTGGAGGGGTGGTGACGGCGTGAGGAGGGGTGGCCCAGACCTTGCCCACAAACGTTCTGGTGCAGCCGATGCATCGGTCGACGTTGCGCCATAGATAGGTGGTGATCTGCTCCGGCAGTCCCCACTCGTCGATGCTCTCCTTCTCCGTTCGATGGAGATACGTAAGGCACTGGTCAAAGAGCGACACCACCGCCGCCGGGCCCTCCTCGCACTAGAAAGGAGACAAAACCGCTAGCACCAAGAAACAATGCGAGCCGCACCACAAGAACACAGAAGACGCACCCGAAGGATGTGGTAGTTGGTGTCGGTCCACTTGATGCTTCGGTGGAGCTCGTCAAACTGGCAGCCGGACAGCCTGACGGAGATGAGCCGCCGATGGTGCAGGCTGTAGGGCACACAGCGCAGAGGGTTGTGATCGAGGTTGAGCACGCTCAGGGCCGGGAGGCTCTCCTCGGCGACGAACAGGGTCGGCGGGATGTGGGCCACCTGGTTGTGGCTGAGGTCGAGCAGCGCCAAGCGAGGCAGCGCGCTGAGCCAGGGCGAGAGCTGGGTCATCTGGTTGTGGGCCAGGTCCA
>CDFN01053361.1:0-13394 GCA_000826445.1 Acanthamoeba quina | reverse complement strand
AGCGGCAGTGACACCACAGGAAGGCGAGGCGGCAGCCCCCGTCAAGAAGGAGAAGAAGAAGAAGGAGAAGAAGGAGAAGAAGGCCGCCAAGGCTGAGGCGGAGGACGAAACTCTCACTGCCGGAGGCCAGAGTACGTCAGCCCCCCCCCCAATGCAAGGGCGGAGACTGCTGCGTATCGTGGCTTACCTCATTTTGGCGCTTCAGAGCTGCACGTGAAGAGGAAGCTGTGCCGGACCCCTCCTAAGAAGAAGGTCTGGACCATCATCGGCGAAGGACGTCTCCTGGTGCGTTTCCTGTCCTCTCACTTGGCGGTCTGTGCTGCCGCTACGCTTCTTTCCGTCCCCGCGTGCATTCGTCGTGCCTTGTACCATGTGCAGACCGTTGTCTTGTTGCCCTCCGCGCTCCCTCGGCGAACGGCCCCTGACGACCTTCCTTTCTGGCCTGTACAGGAATTCGA
The DNA here is from genome assembly GCA_000826445.1 of Acanthamoeba quina. Taxonomy (NCBI): domain Eukaryota; phylum Discosea; order Longamoebia; family Acanthamoebidae; genus Acanthamoeba; species Acanthamoeba quina. The sequence continues at coordinate 12,936 of CDFN01053361.1, read as the reverse complement.
GTTCCAGAACGACGATCTTCTGGACCATCCTACCTTCGTTACGCCCTACCCCTACGGAGACGAGGACGACGACGCGGACGAGGTACACACAACTCAAACCCAACAGTCTGTCGCCTTGTGCCGTGCGGAGGCTCCGACCCTCACTCTCTCGCAAAACAGGTCGCCGAGGCCTTTGCCAACAGAGGCAAGAAGGGGCAAGACCGCGACAGCGACGAGTAGGCACACACCAATAAAGCTCTATCCATTACCAGCTGCGAAGTACAAGGGGGCAATGTCCAACCCAAGGGAGCAACGTCCACCCTTTTCCTAAATCTTCGAGGAAATGGAAAGCCAAAAAAGCTCCGGTCGAAGAGGATCAGATCATTCATTGTTTTGTACAGAATGAAGTCGCGAAAGGTGGCCCTTGCGGGAGTGTTGGGGTGGAGCAGCACAGGAGCACCTGTGCGACGGGGGGCATCGGTTCCATTGTTGCGAAGCTTCAGCACGGGCACTCGTCCTGCAGCTCCGCTGGCCACGGCGGGACCAAAAGATGAACAGATTCGAAGAAATCGTGAAAACAAGAGCCTTCAATTTGTCTTCATTGAAGGCGAAGCCGCGACGGGCAAGGTACTGCACTCGTGCCGCCCCTCACTCATGTCACCGCTGCTCACCTGTGGCACGCTGTCCCTCGCAGAGCACCATATGCGAGTTGCTGAAGAGGCAGGGCTACACCGTGCAGTTTGAGGGCTTTGTTGAGCTGTGCAAGGAGGTATTTCTTCTCTTTCTCATCGTGCACGCTCTTACGTGAAGCTCTGATCGGCTTATCTGGTCGTGGCCACGCGGCGAGCACAGAACAGCCGATATTCACCTCAGGGAAGCGTGGTCTCCATCAAGTGGGTGTCGTCCATGTTCACTGCCATGGAGCGCCTTCTTCATCAGTTCGATGAGGTATTTCACCCTTTTGCCGCTACGGCGCACAGCACACTCTTACATCTCGCCCTCTGGCTGACAGAAACAAGCCGAGATCAAAGACGGAGTCGTGTTCTTCGATCGATCCTTCTTGACGCCCTACGTGTACACTCGCGGCTCGTTGAACAACCTTTATGTTTGTGATGCAATGAAGTGCGTTGGCCTCTCTTGTTTGATTTGCCCTCAACCCGTGTGACTACTTCAACTCACTCCCGTGCATCCATCAGGGAGATAAAGGAGGTGTTCCCCTGCACCACCGTGCTCTGCAAAACTGCCCTCGCAACGATCGAAGATCGTCTCTTGCAGCGCTACCAGCAAGGCGACGCACAAGCCAAGGTACGTCCCTGGGCGTGCACTGTGTTCCTTATGGGCCAGGCCTGATCGTGTTCGATGTCGCTGCGCACAGGACATTCGAAAGAACCTGGGCGAACTGGACCACGCCTACATCCAGAAGGTGCACAACAAGTACGCCGAGCTGGAGCAGGACGGCTGGTTCGACCACGTGCTCGACACCTCAGCACCCGGGCCGCAGGTTGTCGAGAACCTCCTTTCCGCACTGCGACAGGCGGCCATCATCCATGGCCACGACACGCACATCTCTTCGCACTGATAAGCCTTGCACAAACAACAACGAAGCCTGCCCGTTTCTTCATCACCACCTTCATGAGTGGGACTTCGACGCGTCGGAGTTGAATTCCCATAAGGTGCGGGAGGGGGGAGAGACTGAAGTAGCCGGCAAGGTGACGAGAACGCTTCCTCACGCCTGAAGTTGTTGAGTGTTCGTCGGTGGCTATCTCCCGCCGGTGGACAATTAGTCAAGGCCAGACCCAGCGAGTTGGGCAAGGAGTACGGCTCATATGCAGTGGGCCGTCCTTCGTAATCAACTCCTACATCTCCCCTCTGATTAATCACTAAGCAAAAGAAAACACACAACCCAAGAGCGGGAAGAGATGAACGAGCGAGATGGAGAGATGAATGGAAGATTTACTTTATGAGCTTTTGGACGATGTAGCAGTCTCGGGGCTCGATCCTCTTGTAGTAATCCTTGATGGTCTCCACGATTTCGAAGCCAAATTTCTTGTAGAAGCTGATCGCCTCCTCGTTACTTGTCTGCACGTGCAAGTAGATATCGTCCACGTCCCTCCTCTTCGCTGTCTCAATGGCAAATTCGAGCAGCTTGCTGCCTGCACAATTGATTTTACGATTAATACTATTGTTGCCACAATGCGTGTCGCACTGCTCCGGGCACTGAGGGTGAAGGTTTCGCACACATCTACACTCCTCTTTGCAAATGCCACAATCACAAATTGGGCTTACCTATTTGCATCTGCCGGTAGGGCGCTAACACGCCGAGGGTCATGATGTAGAGTCGCTTGCCCGCCCCAGACTGCTTGTTCTCCACTCGGCAGCATACGGCACCCACCAGGACGTCATTGAAGAGAGCAAGTCGAGTGAGGGTGGGATCGTTGAGCAGGTCCCGGTAGAAGGTGTCGTTGTAGTTTACGGGGAAGACAACCGTATTAAGCAATCGAAGCTGCCCCACATTCTTTTCCGTCAATTCGCCAAAGACGACGGGGTGCTCCCTGCTCGCCCCCTTCTTGTCGGCCACTTCGGATTGCATTCGATGTTACAAACAAATTGGCTAAATCTTGGATTTTGAAGTATTTTGTGTCGAGTGTCGGCAAAAATAGTAGGCATTTTGGCGCCAACTCTTGCGCGCCAAAACGCGGTGAAATCGATCGAGCAACAAATCACCAGCCTGCACGCGTGATCAAGATCAAGGTGCCTCATATCCGATCACAATTCTTCTCTTGTGGAAGGGGAAGAAGCGGAGTGGATCGTGCCTAAGGCCAAGAAGAAAACGAAATGGAACAAATGGATAGCGAAGAAGCCCTCTATTGGAAGAGGAAGAAGCAGCTGGAAGATGAGCAGGCCGAACAGGCTCGGGAAAAGTTCGTTCTGCTCGTCTCACACAAATCTGATCGAAATTTATTAACAATCCATTCTGCAGCCAAGAAGCACGGTTCGGATTCGGCCGTGTCGAGGGCGAAGAACGCACAGGATGGCTGCTGAACATGCAGCCGGTAACCCTCACTTCCTCAAGAGCTCGAGTTGCATTTCTGGAGCTCAATCTCACACAATTCACCTTAATCCAGACCACCATGGAGGAAAAAGAGACCGGAATTACCAAGATGGCAATTGATTACTACTTCCTTCAAGATGTACGCTCAACACCACGTTCGTTCCCTTTCTCCCACATTCGTTGACGAAGGATCTTGGTTTAGGATGGCTCCACCTTCAAAGTGACAGTGCCGCACAGCCCCTACTTCTACCTCGACGTCAAGGTGCTCTCCTTTCCTTTTGGCATGTCGCGTTCGCGAGCGCGTGCTTACCACGCCAAGCAAACAGGAGAAGTTCATCCCGGAGGTGGAGGCCTACCTCAAGCGCAAGTATGAGGGTGTGCAGAACATACAATCAGTTGACAAAGAGGACTTGGAAATGGTGCGACACTGGCCTTCCTCTTGCACGGTACAACTCTCGCGGTGTTTGTCGCTAACCATCATTCCGATACACAGTCCAATCACTTGAACGGACTCCGTAAGCGGTATCTCAAGATCAGCTTCCACACCATCAAGGACCTCCTCGGCATGAGGAAGGATCTCATGAAGATCATCGACGCCAACAGAAAGAAGAAAGGACTCGGCTCGGCCTACGATGGAGATCTCGGCATGTACGTGCACGCTTGCTTTGTCCACCGGTGGCTGCGATAGATGGTTGACCATCCAATCCCCCACAGGCGCAGCGTCTACGGAGAAGCCAAGACGAGCAAACACGGCTCGTTGAAGGATCACATCATCGACATCAGGGAATCCGATGTGCCCTACTACATTCGTTGTGCCATTGATCACGGCATTCGTGTGGGTCTGTGGTATGATATCATCCCCGTGGAAGGAGGTACGGCTCTCAGAAGATCCCTTTAGCGTTGCCCCCATAGGGTCGCTCATTTCGTGCCGTGTGCAGGGTTCGAGCTTCGTAAAAAAGACGACGAGCACCGACCTGAACCAAGAGTCTGCGCCTTCGATATCGAGACAACCAAGCTGCCTCTCAAGTTCCCCGACCCGGAGTTCGACCGAGTGATGATGATTTCGTACATGCTCGACGGACAGGGCTACCTTATCGTCAACCGGTGCGTGCTAGTTGGGGAAGCGGGCGCTTTTGGTATTGGCAACTCACTCTTTCGGCTTTAACGTTAATGCAGGGAGATCATCACTGAGGATATTGACGACTTCGAATATACTCCCAAGCCAGAGTACCCCGGGCCTTTCATCGTCTGGAACGAAGCCGATGAGGTAGCTCCCTCCCTTTTCTTGCGGTTTCGTCGAGAGGTATAGTTGATTCACTTCATGTTCGCGCTCAGGTTGGTCTGCTCAGGCGCTTCTTTGATCACATGAAAGAGGTCAAGCCCAACATCTACGTCACGTTCAACGGCGACTATTTCGATTGGCCGTTCGTCGAGCGCCGAGCCGAGGTGCATGGTGTATCCATGTTCAATGAGATTGGCATGTGTGACCGAGCGAAGGAGGTACGTTGCTCGCCCTCCTTTCGGTCTGCGCTGGTGATGTAGCCTCGATGTCTCTGACACTGATGCTACCGACCACCAGGGAACGGCTGCGGAGTACCGATCTCGCTTTGCCTCGCACATGGACGCCTTCAAATGGGTGAAACGAGATTCGTACCTGCCGCAGGGCAGCCAGGGCCTGAAGGCCGTCACAAAGGCCAAGCTCGGCTACGACCCGTTGGAGTTGGATCCCGAAGACATGGTGCCGCTTGCGAGCAGGGACCCGAGGAAATTGGTACATCACCTCCGTGCCGCGTCGGTGGTGCTACAACGCTGCTAACGGTACCATGCTCGACAGGCCTCATACTCAGTATCAGACGCCGTCTGTACCTACTACCTCTACATGCAATACGTGCACCCTTTCATCTTCTCGCTCTGCAACATCCTGCCGATGAACCCCGACGACGTGTTGAGGAAGGGCTCGGGCACCCTTTGCGAGACGCTGTTGATGGTGGAGGCCTTTGTGAAGAACATCATCTATCCCAACAAGCAGGTACTCGTCCACACACACACCCTTGCCGCATGTGGTGTTGGTTCTCGATTCTCACGCTGGCTGGTTTCAGGAATCCGATCCTTCAAAGACGTACAAGGGCCACCTGCTGGAGTCAGAGACCTACATCGGAGGTCATGTCGAGTGTCTCGAAAGCGGCGTGTTCAGAAGGGACCTGCCCGTCAAGATGCGCATCCACAAGCCGCACGTGCGCCAGGTACTTGACATGCTCTTTCTAGCAGACGCCCATTGTCACTGCATGCACTCGCTCATTCTCGCTACCTTCCAGCTCATTGAAGACCTGGATGCTGCATTGGAGATGGAACTCGAAGTCAATGGCCTGAAGAAGGAGGACGTAAGCAACTTCGATGCAGTGCGAGACGACATCACTGCGCAGTTGTCCTCGCTCCTCAGCCTGGAGGAGGACAGCGAGCGGACCAAGGAAAAGGAAGAGCTCATGAAGAAAAAGGACGCCATCGTTGACGACGCCGACGACGAATGGCTCTACGTCAAGACTCTGCCCGTCATCATGCATCTCGACGTTGCCGCCATGTACCCCAACATCATCTTGACGAACCGTCTCCAGCCGTCAGCCATCGTGTCCCCCGCCACATGCGCCGTGTGCGATTTCAACAGGCCCGGTGCTACCTGGTACGCGACTTCCCGTGTTTCCTTAACTTTTGGTGGGCAGCCGAGCTGAGCTCACGTCTCCCTGTCTTCTGCAGCCAGAGGAAGATGAATTGGACGTGGAAGGGCGAGTACATCCCTGCCACCCGCACCGAGTATGAGCTCGTCAAGTCGAAGCTGGAGACCGAGTGGATCCAGAAGGGCATCCGCTTGCCCGAGGCCAAGCAGAGAAAGGAGATCCAGAAGCGGCTTAAGCAGTACTCGCAGACCGTCTACAAGAAGCAAAAGGTCAAGGAGGAAGAGGAGCGGTACGTCGCAGCGTACATTCAACCAGACTCGAGAACGAACCCTGCTCATCTTCTGCTTCTGCAGAGAGGCCATCGTCTGCATGCGGGAGAATCCCTTCTACGTCGACACGGTGAGGGCGTTCCGTGATAGGCGATACACGTACAAGAATGCCCTCAAGGTGTGGCAGGGCAAGCTCAAGTCGGCTGAAAATGTACGTTGCTACCTTGAGTGCGACACAGAAGAGCAACCACGACCGGATGCTCATCGACCTCGGTTATGTATAGGCCCGGTCCGAGGGAGATGTCTACAACGCCAAGGGGAGGGTCATCCTCTACGACTCCCTGCAGTTGGCGCACAAGTGTATCCTCAACTCCTTCTACGGCTACGTAATGAGGCGAGGCGCCAGATGGTACTCGATGGAAATGGCCGGCGTAGGTTCGTATCGCGCAGATCTCAAGCGACGTTAGGTTGCACCGACGACGCACCAACTCACCCAACTTCTCCCTCCAGTAACCCACACCGGAGCACAGATCATCAGGCAAGCGCGCCAGTCCGTCGAAAAGCTCGGCCGTCCGCTTGAGCTGGACACGGACGGTATCTGGTGTGCTCTGCCGGATCAATTCCCCATGACCTTCGACTTCAAGATCAAGACGTCGGGCAAGAGGTACCTCCTTTTCACTTCCTCAATGCTCACTAGGGTTGTCCCCCCTCTGATAGTTTCAATGATGCTCTTTCAGCCACATCTTCATGTACCCGTGCACGATGCTCAACAAGCTCGTGGCGGACCACTTCACCAACGACCAGTACCACACCACCGACCCTGACAACCCCGAACACATTGAAATCAAGAAAGAGTGCTCTGTTCTCTTCGAGGGCGACGGTCCCTACAAGGTACGTGCGCGCCCAAGCCCGAGAGCGAGGTCTTGTAAATTGACCTCTTGTTTCCTCGCTCAGGCCATGATCCTGCCCGCCTCCAAGGAAGAGGGCAAGCTGATCAAGAAGAGGTATGCCGTGTTCGACAAACATGACAGACTTGTAGAACTCAAAGGTAACGCAGCATGCAAACAGATCAAGAGCATCAACTGTTCTGACCCTTTGGTGGTGCGCAGGTTTTGAGGTGAAGCGCCGAGGTGAGCTCAGGATGATCAAGGTATTCCAGGCCGAGGTATTCGAGAAGTTCCTCGAGGGCAAGACGCTGGAGGAGTGCTACGCAGCTGTGGGCAAGGTCGCAAACGACTACATGGACCTACTCTACAACAAAGGCTCCAAGCTGCCCGATGAAGAGCTGCTCGATCTCATCTCCGAAAGGTATGGCGTCACAGTATCCATCTCCACGTCGCAAAGGTCATCACTGAGGCCATTCTCCGTTTGACAGCCGCAACATGTCGAAGACACTGGCGGAGTACGGAACTCAGAAGTCCACCTCCATCACTACCGCTAAGCGTCTGGGCGAGTTCCTGGGTCTCGAGATGATCCAGGAGAAGGGTATCACGTGCAAATACATCGTTGCTAAGGTGCCCTACCCTCTCAGCGTTTGCCTGTTGTAACGACTTGGCTAACTTCTTCCCTACATCTTGCAGAAACCCGCGGGCGCGCAAGTGACTGACCGCGCCGTGCCGGTCAAGATCTTCTCGAGCGAAGTGGCGCCGGAGAGGCGGCAGTACTTCCTCAAGAAGTGGTGCCAGGACGAGCGCATGACCAACTTCGCCATCCGCGACATCATCGATTGGGACTACTACATTGGTACGTGGCTCCGTCCACGCCCGGTGGTTGTGCCGGTAGGAAGACTTACCCAAGCGCATCTACCCTACGTTAATACAGAGCGTCTCGGAGGTACGGTCCAGAAGATCATCACTATTCCGGCGGCCCTGCAGAACGTGGAGAATCCGGTCCCTCGCGTGGTCCACCCGCCGTGGCTCCTCCAGCGACTCAAGGAGCACAAGCAAACGAGGATCAACAGCCACTTCTTCTTCGTCAAGAAGATCGGAGGTGCGCCGCCGTTCACAACCAAGCTCTCTGCACCACACGCGGTCGTTACTCAGCAACAATCTTCATCGGCAGGTGACAAGGGCAAAGACAAGGTGGTCGGTGACATCGAGGATGGGCTGACGCATCTGGACAAAGGAGCTGCGGACGGAGACATGGTCAAGTTCCCTCCCAAGGCCATCGTGCGGCTTCACAAGAGGTAGAAGCAAACCTTTCTCTGAAAACACATTGACTTAATGAGCTAGCATTAACATGCCACGCGCCTATTAGGGGGAGGAACGACGACGTAGAGCAGGACGATGGCACCGCGGGTATGATGGACAGTCCGCAGAGGCAACCGGAGCGAAAGAAGACCAAGGGGAAATCCAAGGCCGACGAAGAGGAGGAACTGCTGGTGGAGGAGACCACACCCGAACCTGATCAGGAAGAAGACTACGCCGAGTGGCTGCGGTGGAAGAAGCGGCAGTGGAAGCGCATGCGCGCATTGAGGAAGCTGAGGCGGAAGGAGGGCGCTCAACCGGGTACCTCTATTGCCAAAGGTACATGTTCCCCATTTCGGTTAGGCGTCTTCTCCTGCACGTCCACGTTGGCTTATCCATTTGTCGTATCTGCACCTGCAGGCGTCGGTGTCAACTCAGTGGTCTCCTACGCGAGGCGTCAGCGCGCTGCGCTGTTGGAGGGTGTCTGGGAGATCATCGAGATCCGACCCCTCGCCCACTCTGTGAACCATTTCCGTACTTGGTACGTTTCGGTTCCGATCATTGTACCTGGTCAGGCTCACTCTCTAATCATCACTGTGTCGCTTTCCTCTGTAATGTCCATCACAGGGTCCTTGTCGGTGATGCACTGCATTCGCTCACACTCGAGGTCCCTCGGGTGTACTACATCAACTACCGCAAAGCGCCGAGTCCGCACGAGCTGGTAACCGCCTTGCCACTGACATGGCCATTCGTCGCGCTTGTGTGATGCTCAATGGGCTCACTCTCTTACGCCCCTACAGCCACCCAACGCAACGAAGGTAGACAAGGTTGTTCTTCCCAGGAACACGGAAGTGCAGCACCTGTACCAGGTTCAGGCAACCGAGCTGGAGTATCAGGGCATGCTTCTCGATCTCGAGACCAGGCAAAACGTCGAGGGCATATACGAGGTACGTACCTTTGGACTAATCGTGAGGTGGGTGTGCTCGTGAGGTCCTCACCTTTTTTTGCCTCCCAGACACAAACTCCCCTACTCTTCCGGGCGCTGGTGCATGCCGGAGCTGTTTGTCGACTTACGCCCGCGGCGAAGAAGGAACGCCGCAGACAGGACAGCGACATCTTCTCGCTGCTCGAGGCACGTGATGATCTTTACTTTGCGTTGGGCTTGCTCGTTTCAAGTACTTATGTGATCTGTCCCTTGCAGTTGGACTTCATGCCGGCGGAGGGCGGCTTCAAGGTTGCGCCGGCGCCGGCGAGCACGCAGGCCGCGCAGCCGTATCTGAACAACCAGGCCGACCGCTACCACAACATCTACCTCTACTGCAGCTTTTCGACCGACGGCAAGCGCGGCATGATTGGCATCTTCCCGTCCTGGGCCTCTCCCGGCTCGGAGGACGCGCGCAAGCAGGCTCACGTCCTCGTGATCCACCCCTACAGCCGCAACCTGACCGCCACGAAGGGGGTGGAAAAGCGCTTCTCCGGTACCGCTCTCCCTCCCTCGGTTACTTCAGCCGACGACTCTGGTCTCTGACAATTAGCTGTGTAGACAAACTGCCCGAGAGGGAGCACGACGTGCAGCGCTTTACGAGCGTTACGGAGGCCCTCCGGTCCGTCAACAAGCGACTGAAGGAATACAAGGACCAATCCCACAAGCCCACCGTGCTGGTACGCTCCAACCCCCCTTCCGCCGAAGAGCAAGACCGAAGGTGGGCTGCCCGCTAACCCGAAACGTTCTTGGCGCATCAAGATCACGCAAACGGCCGTGGAGGAGGACCGTCTGGAATCGTACTTCCCGGCCATGCGCGACTTCCCTCGTACGGCCATCCCCGGCAACGAGCGGGACAACAACTACCCACCTCTGGCCTGGGAAGACTACGCCGCTGACGTCCTCATCTCTCGCTTCGGGTACTGTCCCGCCGAATTGCCATGAGCTCAAGAACTTGCTGCTGACCTCGTTACACCATCGCAGTGACTCGGCTCAGTGGTGGGAGTCGCAGGTCGGGATGTGCAACTATGCCAACGTACCCATCGGCAACATGACCTCGGACTGCATGGTCCTCATCTCCGATATCCTGTTCGCACGGTAATCGACCCTCATCTCCTTGGAGTGTAGTTTTTGTCTTTTTCTTTGTGTGACCCACTCCTTTCTTGGCCTATGATATCCAGCATGCTCAAGAGAGACAACCAAGTGTTGTGGGCGGCGGAGCGAGAGCGGCCTGACTTTGCCGGAAAGGAGGGCGACGACAACTTCTTCGACTCCATGGCCACCACGGACGAAATGGTTCGCGAGCCCGACTCTCACTCCCTCTCGACCCTGCTCGACAGAGGAGCCTTCGTCACGCAGTTTCGCTCACTTTCTCCTTCGTGCAGCTCTATCCTGAGGTGGTGACGCCCGACTGCTACAGCTGCATCTGCGCCGAATTGAACATCCACTTGCTGGCGATGAACACGGTGCTGGAATCCAACCGTATCCACGAGATTGAGGGCACTGCCGCCGACAACGTTGTCACATTCAGCTTCACGGGGAGCGACGTACGCCCTGCTCTTTCGCCCGCCTGCTCTCGGCTCGCGTTGCCTGTGTTCGTATTCCAACTCTTCTTGGCCCTACCTCAGGTGCTGCGGGTGGACGAAGCGTCGGGCTGTGGCAAGGCCTTCAGCATGCTCAAGGCAATGCTCGGCCGATGGGATAGCGACTGCGCCCAGGGCAACAATTACGCCGACGTGTTGGTCACGCACTTCTACCGCTGGCTTTCGAACACGCGCTCGCTGCTCTACGACCCCGCGATCCACCGATACGTGCAGTTGCTGATGCGCAAGGTCTTCCTCCACCTCATCGCCCAGTTCAAGCATCTGGGCGGTAAGATCGTCTATGCCACCTTCAACAAGATCATCATCAGCACGAACAAGCCTGAACTCGAAAGCGCCGAGCAGTACATGAACTACATCCTCGGCGAAACACGGTAAGTTATCCTCCCTCCACACCCCTTTCTTGGGCACAGTAACTGAGTCAGTTGTCGCTCCTCCTCCAGCAAAAACCCGATGTTCAAGTCGCTGGTGCTGGAGCCACGTCAATACTGGTACTGCCTTAGCTTGTCCACCCGCTCGAAAGTGTCGGTTAGCCAACCTCTTTGTATGATCGTCTAATCGCTGTTAACAGGGCCACGCTGCTGTTCAAGGACAGAGCCAACCACGGAGGAATTCCCGCCATCGACAAGGAGAATGTGGCGGTGGTGATGGGCGAGGAGAACGGCCCCCAGTCACAGAGTGAACCCCAGTCCCAGTCCCAGAGCAAGGGGTACGTCCACATCTACCCGCTGTGCTTGATGGCCGGCCACTCGTCTAACACGGAGGGGTCCATGTGGATGGAGCAGGGATGGAGAGTCGATCATCTCGCACTGGAACATGGCCGAATTCCTGCCGACGAAGCTGCAAGACCACTTCATCATCGCCATTTCTTCGTTCGTCCTGAGCGTGCACAAGAACAGGCTGCTGCACTTCAAGTTACAAAAGGACAGAAAGACTCGTACGTCCCCCCCCCAGCTTCTGTGCATTTCGGAGGTTTCTTGAGCTAACTCTTGCGCGTTCAACAGTGGGCGATGCGTCCGAGACGAGCGCGGGGAAGCGAGCGAACGTTCTCGATCAGCGCGTGTACTCCGAAGAGGATGAAGAGGCCTCGGAGGTGAAGGAGCTCAAGGAGATCATTCCCCTTCGATTCATGCAGAAGCTGTTCACCCTCGTGCAGGACATCCAGAAGATCACCATCGAGATTTCCGAGGACCAGAAGAGGCGACGAGGAAGGTACGACTTGAACCCACTTCTCTGCTCTCAAAGCTTCCATCACATCGCACAGCCACTGAACCAGCTGTTGACAACGACTCCCGCAGGTATCAATCTTTCGCCATTTCAAAGGCCATCGACAAGAACCCGACCCTGGAGTTCGTCAAGTTTGTCTCGCACGCCATGTCCATCGACAAGACCCTGCGACCACAGGTCACTCCCCTCCCCGCTTATCGCCACCCAGCCCCACGCTGCTACGCAGCACGAGTATGATCTGACTCCTCTACTCTCTCATTCTCTTGCAGACCGACAAGCTGCGCAAGAGCCTGTTGAAGCTCATCAACGTGATGCCGTTCTCGCAAGAGGCGCAATACCAGGAGCCGTGCCAATCGTTCCGCCTGCCCGTGATCTGCACCTTCTGCTCGGCCACGCGCGATGTCGACCTGCTGCGCGATGTCGACTTGTTGCAAGGTAGACCTCAACCCCACGCAACAGACGGGGCGGTGGCCGTGTTGCTCATCCCTTCCTCCACCCGCAGGCGATGAAGGCTGGAGGTGCATGTACTGCAAACACGGCATCGACAAGCAGGAGGTGGAGATGCGGCTGGTTTCGATCTTCCAGAAGCACTGGTGCGTAACGCATGATGTTGATTGAGACGGTGGTGGTCAACAGCTCTGCACATTGTCACTGACACCTGTTCGCTCCTCCCTGCGCTTCGATTCAATGCAGCTTGGCGTACCAGTTCCAGGACGTGACGTGCAAGAAGTGCTCCACCGTGAAAGCCGACTTCATGGGCGTGCGATGCAAGAAGTGCTCCACGTCCGAGTTCGTGCCACGCATCCCTCCGGCTCAGTTCAAGAAGAGGTACCCCAGCACTGCTGTTAGATGTTTTGCCCCTTGCGGGTACGTGTTCTCACATGAGCCGTCACGCGGTTCATCAGGATGCGAGAGTTCCTGGACGTGGCCGAGGTGCACCAGTTTGATTACCTGCGAAGCGCCGCGGA
>CDFN01053360.1:0-17645 GCA_000826445.1 Acanthamoeba quina | reverse complement strand
AGCGGCAGTGACACCACAGGAAGGCGAGGCGGCAGCCCCCGTCAAGAAGGAGAAGAAGAAGAAGGAGAAGAAGGAGAAGAAGGCCGCCAAGGCTGAGGCGGAGGACGAAACTCTCACTGCCGGAGGCCAGAGTACGTCAGCCCCCCCCCCAATGCAAGGGCGGAGACTGCTGCGTATCGTGGCTTACCTCATTTTGGCGCTTCAGAGCTGCACGTGAAGAGGAAGCTGTGCCGGACCCCTCCTAAGAAGAAGGTCTGGACCATCATCGGCGAAGGACGTCTCCTGGTGCGTTTCCTGTCCTCTCACTTGGCGGTCTGTGCTGCCGCTACGCTTCTTTCCGTCCCCGCGTGCATTCGTCGTGCCTTGTACCATGTGCAGACCGTTGTCTTGTTGCCCTCCGCGCTCCCTCGGCGAACGGCCCCTGACGACCTTCCTTTCTGGCCTGTACAGGAATTCGAGTTCCAGAACGACGATCTTCTGGACCATCCTACCTTCGTTACGCCCTACCCCTACGGAGACGAGGACGACGACGCGGACGAGGTACACACAACTCAAACCGAACAGTCTGTCGCCTTGTGCAGAGTGTCGCGCGGAGGCCCCAACCCTCACTTTCTCTCAAAAACAGGTCGCCGAGGCCTTTGCCAACAGAGGCAAGAAGGGGCAACAGGACCGCGACAGTGACGAATAGGCACACCAATAAAGCTCTCCAGGCGGCAACGTCAAGAGGGACGGCCAATAAAGGCCCTCACTGGCAACTTCGAAAGTTGAGACGAGCGAGGAGGCGAAGCGCGTGGGATAGACAAGCAAGGACCCATTACCATGGAAGGGCCTGGTCTATTGCGGCGTGGCTGCCAAGGGCATCAGGCCAACAGGCGCGCCTTGGCCTCCGCAAGTGTTACATACTCTCTACCCAGGGCAAGCAAGGTGGCCTCGTGGGTCGCGATCTCGTCCTTCAGCTGCTGAAGCTCTGCCTGGAGTTCGACGCTGGCTTTCAGGACACTCAGCCGCTCGGCCGTGGTGCTGGCCTGACGCTTCAGTTCGGCGATGCGGTCAGCGTAGGCGATCTTGCTGTGGGTGAGGGCCGTCACGTGGACCGAGGTGCCGGTCATCCAGCGCGATTTGATCGTTCCCGAGATGCGATACTTGGTCCAATCGTTCCTTGTCCACTCCTCGCCCTTCTCGCGCACCACCACGTAGTCCTTGATCTCGTGATCCGAGTCGAGTGTGAGCTCGCACGTTTTCTTGCGGAAAAGACCCCATGAAAGGGACATGGACTCGGACTTGGCCGTGATGTAGTCGCATGTGTCCAGCTTGCTAAGCTCCGCATCGATGCTCCTGGCCAGAACCTCGAGCCTCGTGCGCTCCTTCTCGGCGTCGACCAGGAGATCGGCGGCAGCGGCCAGCTTGGGCTCGCCTTCACCGAGGCGCTTGGAGTAGCCGGCGATCAGGCCTTCGATACCGGCTATCCTCTGCTTGTCCTCCTCGACCCACGCCGGCAGCTTGGCCAGGCACAGCTTGGAGAAGGGCACCTGAGGCATGGTGCCGATGAGCTCCAGGATCTCGGCTCGACGACGCAGCGACGACGCGATGGCCTCCGGCCGGTGCCGGCTCGGGAAGGCGTCGATCGTCACGATGGGTCCGCACTCGCCGCCCAGCAGCTCTTTGAGCTCCTCGCGCAGGTTGGCCAGGATGGGCTCGAGCACGAACCCTTGGTCCTCGCGCTCCTCCTGGGCCTGGCCGTCCTCGGTGAAGTGGGTGAGCACGAGCACCATGTTGGACAGCATCACGGCGCCAAACACCTTGGCGTAGTAGGCCAGCAGTTGTACGGCCGGACCGTCGAGCTTGCTGTTGTACTTGAGGCAGAGGATGATGCCCGCCACGTGTCCGGCCTTCTTCACCGCCTCGAAGATGGACACCATGTGGGCCAGGTCCTCCTTGGGGTTAGGCTCCATGAGGCCGGGCGTGTCGAGCACCGAATAGTGGCCGTGTCTGCTGTCCTTGATCTTGAACGTAGAGCAAGTCTGAGTTGTTGCAGAGCACGCAAGTGTAAATGTTAGTTACATGGTTAGTTATGAATGTGAGGAATGCGTGTGGGAGGGTCTCGCTTCCCATCCAGGAGAGTAAGGGCATGCCTTGGTGTGGGGGTTGTTGGTGTTGCCGCGAGCAAACGCCGACTTTGTGGCGTCTCGGAAGTGGTGCGGGTCGGTGAGGAAGTTGCCCAGGGTGCTCTTGCCGTTGCCGGTGGCGCCGACCATGAGGATGACGCCGGGCCTGACTTGGTCCTGCGCGGCAGAGGAACTTGACCTGGTCACCTCAAAGGTGATTCTGACCTGCTCCTTGCTCTCCATGGTGTGGGTTGGGTACTGAGCCGAGACGAGCAGAGTCGTATGTTCCTGTGTTTAGTTTTATCCACACAGAAGCTGCCTTCTCGTTGTTGGAGGATAAGTGGTTGCATAACACAGTGCGTTGTTGTTAAACAACCAGCGTTGATTGGCTGATTGCCAAAAACAACACGTCTATTTCTGCAAATATGTCCTATGTGAAGCAAAGGTTGTAACGCCATTTGCGGCAACACGCTGGGAACAACAAGCTTGCCGCACATCACCTCATGGAAGAGACGGCTGAACAGAACGGGGCCTGTAGGGGGGGTGTGGTCCTCATGCTTGGCTCGGGACGTCCTGGCACGAGCACCCTGGCCAACTTCCTCGCCGACCCAGACACCTTCCGTGACGTGACCAAGATTGCGTTTGCTCGGGACTCGCAGACCAAGGCACGTCCGCGTGTATGGTGCCCAAGACCGCAGACTCTAACACAGTGTGGCCCACCAACTGGACAGGCATGCTCTACGTGCTTGGTTAGAAGCCGCCCTCACCTTAGGGTGCTTGACACTCCCACCCAGCTGGAGTCTGACTCGGCTGGGCTGCGGGCGCACACGGAGGCCATCCGCAACGAGGTGAGGAAGGCTGGACACGTGGCGGGCATCATCCTCTGCCTCAAGTACAACAGCAAGTTCGACGGTCTGAGCAGAAGCCTGGTGGCCCACTACGTCGAGGTGTTTGGCGCCGTGATGCTGTCCAACATGGTGCTCGTGCTCACCCACTTCACCGAGGACAGCGAGGGCGAGGAGGAGCGCGAGGACCAAGGGTTCGTGCTCGAGCCCATCCTGGCCAACCTGCGCGAGGAGCTCAAAGAGCTGCTGGGCGGCGAGTGCGGACCCATCGTGACGATCGACGCCTTCCCGAGCCGGCACCGGCCGGAGGCCATCGCGTCGTCGCTGCGTCGTCGAGCCGAGATCCTGGAGCTCATCGACGCCATGCCCCGAGTGCCCTTCTCCCACTTGAATCAGCTGCGTCGACAGCGGAAGGGCGGCGCTGTCCTGCTCATCGGGTCCACAGGGAGCGGTAAGAGCGCGCTGGGCAACTTCCTCGTCAATCCCACAACTATTCGCGACCCGACCCATACTAGCTTTGTGCGTGGCAATACCAACACGCCGCAGACCCAGGTGTGCTCCCTCGTTCTTGTGGGGTATGTGTGCGCGTTGCGTGCGTTCACTCAAAGAAGATTACCCGACGGAGCAGAGCTGTTTGCTAGCCGCGGTGGAGGAAGGCGAGTTCAGTGGGCAGGAGGTGATTGACACGCCCGGTCTTCTGGAACCCAACAAAGACGACGACCAGCGCCATATGGCGGCCCTGTTCAAGGCGGCCGAGGGTGACGGTGTGGTGGGTCTGGTCCTGTGCCTCAAATCCAACCATAGGCTCGACCAGCCCACCGTGAGCCTGCTCAAGTACTACGCCGCGGTGTTCGGTGGCTTGCTGCGATCCAACCTGATCGTGGTGTTGACCCACTACACCGAGGATGCTCAGGCCGACAGCGACCGAAAGGCAATGGACATCTCCCTGTCGGCCATCGTCTCGGCCCTGCGGGACAAGCTCGACTCTCTGTTTGGCGGCGGCGCCTGCCCGATCGTGCCCATCGACTCCTTCCCTGGCCGACAGCGCGACGAGGCTCTACGCATGGCTCTGTGGCGTCGGAGGCAGATCTTTCAGCACGCTTCTAACATGAGACCTCTCTCGCCTGCCTCGTTGATCAGGGCCAGGGAGTTAAGGTAACCAACAACCACATGCGGGAGATTGGCTTGTGGCTTGCCGCGTCCAACCATTAGCACTTTCACCTCCACAGCACACAGGTCACAGTCCACAATGCGCGAGGCATGACCGAGGGGCTGATCCTGCTGCTCGGCTTTGAGGGCGTGGGCAAGAGCTCGCTGGGCAACTTCCTCATTGATCCCCTGAACATTCGCAACCCCGGCCAGGTCCCATTCGTCCGCGGCAAGACACAGGTACGTAGACACCGCGCTGAGTTAGATCAGAGGCGATAACGTGTGACAACGTCAACAAGCAGGAGTCAATGCTGGGGGTGGTGAAGGACGCAAAGTTCCCGGCCTACACCCTCCTCGACACGCCTGGCAGCGGCGATATGGAGGACCTGCACGCGGCTATCATGGCTGAGACTGCGAGGGCGGGGAAGCTGGCGGGCATGATCTACTGCGCGTGCAGGTCTGCCATACCCTCGTTCACTGTCGGCACGATCCAGCTGTGGGTTGCCGCGCTCGGGGACGCTGTGCGGCCCACCGTCGTTGTCGTTTTGATCGATGGCCCGGAGCGCACGAAGAGGCAGCCAGCGACCATAGAGCAGTGGCAGAAGAGTCTGGAGGCTCTGGTCGGCGCGGGGCGCAAGTGTCCGGTCGTTTCGATCGATCCATTCCCGGACCAGACGCCCACAGCCCTCACCACCGCCCTCGGCCAGAGGAACGAGATCTTCGCACACCTGCGGGGCAAAGCCATCCCAGCTAGCAGCCTGACCCAGGTGCCGCTGGCCGAGAACACGCAGCACCAGGACGTGAAGCCGTGTAACCTGATGTGAAGCAACCAGCCGCACTCCCGCCTTTTGTGCTGGACTACTAGAGCACAACGCCGCTCAGCTCGCCTCGGCGTTCCCGTTGTTCCTGTGGGGCAGGAGCCAGTGGCCACCCTTTTCCTAAATCTTCGAGGAAATGGAAAGCCAAAAAAGCTCCGGGCGAAGAGGAGCAGATTAATCAGAATGATGTCGCGAAAGGTGGCCCTTGCAGGAGTGTTGGGGTGGAGCAGCACAGGAGCGCCTGTGCGACGGGCATCGGTTCTATTGTTGCGAAGCTTCAGCACGGGCACTCGTCCTGCAGCTTCGCTAGCGGCAAAAGATGAACAGATTCGAAGAAATCGTGCAAACAAGAGCCTTCAATTTGTCTTTATTGAAGGCGAAGCCGCGACTGGCAAGGTACCACACTCATGCCGCCCCTCACCCATGCCACCTCTGCTCACCTGTGGTACGCTGTCCCTCTCGCAGAGCACCATATGCGAGTTGCTGAAGAGGCAGGGCTACACCGTGCAGTTTGAGGGCTTTGTTGAGCTGTGCAAGGAGGTATTTCTTCTCTTTCTCATCGTGCACGCTCTTACGTGAAGCTCTGATCGGCTTATCTGGTCGTGGCCACGCGGCGAGCACAGAACAGCCGATATTCACCTCAGGGAAGCGTGGTCTCCATCAAGTGGGTGTCGTCCATGTTCACTGCCATGGAGCGCCTTCTTCATCAGTTCGATGAGGTATTTCACCCTTTTGCCGCTACGGCGCACAGCACACTCTTACATCTCGCCCTCTGGCTGACAGAAACAAGCCGAGATCAAAGACGGAGTCGTGTTCTTCGATCGATCCTTCTTGACGCCCTACGTGTACACTCGCGGCTCGTTGAACAACCTTTATGTTTGTGATGCAATGAAGTGCGTTGGCCTCTCTTGTTTGATTTGCCCTCAACCCGTGTGACTACTTCAACTCACTCCCGTGCATCCATCAGGGAGATAAAGGAGGTGTTCCCCTGCACCACCGTGCTCTGCAAAACTGCCCTCGCAACGATCGAAGATCGTCTCTTGCAGCGCTACCAGCAAGGCGACGCACAAGCCAAGGTACGTCCCTGGGCGTGCACTGTGTTCCTTATGGGCCAGGCCTGATCGTGTTCGATGTCGCTGCGCACAGGACATTCGAAAGAACCTGGGCGAACTGGACCACGCCTACATCCAGAAGGTGCACAACAAGTACGCCGAGCTGGAGCAGGACGGCTGGTTCGACCACGTGCTCGACACCTCAGCACCCGGGCCGCAGGTTGTCGAGAACCTCCTTTCCGCACTGCGACAGGCGGCCATCATCCATGGCCACGACACGCACATCTCTTCGCACTGATAAGCCTTGCACAAACAACAACGAAGCCTGCCCGTTTCTTCATCACCACCTTCATGAGTGGGACTTCGACGCGTCGGAGTTGAATTCCCATAAGGTGCGGGAGGGGGGAGAGACTGAAGTAGCCGGCAAGGTGACGAGAACGCTTCCTCACGCCTGAAGTTGTTGAGTGTTCGTCGGTGGCTATCTCCCGCCGGTGGACAATTAGTCAAGGCCAGACCCAGCGAGTTGGGCAAGGAGTACGGCTCATATGCAGTGGGCCGTCCTTCGTAATCAACTCCTACATCTCCCCTCTGATTAATCACTAAGCAAAAGAAAACACACAACCCAAGAGCGGGAAGAGATGAACGAGCGAGATGGAGAGATGAATGGAAGATTTACTTTATGAGCTTTTGGACGATGTAGCAGTCTCGGGGCTCGATCCTCTTGTAGTAATCCTTGATGGTCTCCACGATTTCGAAGCCAAATTTCTTGTAGAAGCTGATCGCCTCCTCGTTACTTGTCTGCACGTGCAAGTAGATATCGTCCACGTCCCTCCTCTTCGCTGTCTCAATGGCAAATTCGAGCAGCTTGCTGCCTGCACAATTGATTTTACGATTAATACTATTGTTGCCACAATGCGTGTCGCACTGCTCCGGGCACTGAGGGTGAAGGTTTCGCACACATCTACACTCCTCTTTGCAAATGCCACAATCACAAATTGGGCTTACCTATTTGCATCTGCCGGTAGGGCGCTAACACGCCGAGGGTCATGATGTAGAGTCGCTTGCCCGCCCCAGACTGCTTGTTCTCCACTCGGCAGCATACGGCACCCACCAGGACGTCATTGAAGAGAGCAAGTCGAGTGAGGGTGGGATCGTTGAGCAGGTCCCGGTAGAAGGTGTCGTTGTAGTTTACGGGGAAGACAACCGTATTAAGCAATCGAAGCTGCCCCACATTCTTTTCCGTCAATTCGCCAAAGACGACGGGGTGCTCCCTGCTCGCCCCCTTCTTGTCGGCCACTTCGGATTGCATTCGATGTTACAAACAAATTGGCTAAATCTTGGATTTTGAAGTATTTTGTGTCGAGTGTCGGCAAAAATAGTAGGCATTTTGGCGCCAACTCTTGCGCGCCAAAACGCGGTGAAATCGATCGAGCAACAAATCACCAGCCTGCACGCGTGATCAAGATCAAGGTGCCTCATATCCGATCACAATTCTTCTCTTGTGGAAGGGGAAGAAGCGGAGTGGATCGTGCCTAAGGCCAAGAAGAAAACGAAATGGAACAAATGGATAGCGAAGAAGCCCTCTATTGGAAGAGGAAGAAGCAGCTGGAAGATGAGCAGGCCGAACAGGCTCGGGAAAAGTTCGTTCTGCTCGTCTCACACAAATCTGATCGAAATTTATTAACAATCCATTCTGCAGCCAAGAAGCACGGTTCGGATTCGGCCGTGTCGAGGGCGAAGAACGCACAGGATGGCTGCTGAACATGCAGCCGGTAACCCTCACTTCCTCAAGAGCTCGAGTTGCATTTCTGGAGCTCAATCTCACACAATTCACCTTAATCCAGACCACCATGGAGGAAAAAGAGACCGGAATTACCAAGATGGCAATTGATTACTACTTCCTTCAAGATGTACGCTCAACACCACGTTCGTTCCCTTTCTCCCACATTCGTTGACGAAGGATCTTGGTTTAGGATGGCTCCACCTTCAAAGTGACAGTGCCGCACAGCCCCTACTTCTACCTCGACGTCAAGGTGCTCTCCTTTCCTTTTGGCATGTCGCGTTCGCGAGCGCGTGCTTACCACGCCAAGCAAACAGGAGAAGTTCATCCCGGAGGTGGAGGCCTACCTCAAGCGCAAGTATGAGGGTGTGCAGAACATACAATCAGTTGACAAAGAGGACTTGGAAATGGTGCGACACTGGCCTTCCTCTTGCACGGTACAACTCTCGCGGTGTTTGTCGCTAACCATCATTCCGATACACAGTCCAATCACTTGAACGGACTCCGTAAGCGGTATCTCAAGATCAGCTTCCACACCATCAAGGACCTCCTCGGCATGAGGAAGGATCTCATGAAGATCATCGACGCCAACAGAAAGAAGAAAGGACTCGGCTCGGCCTACGATGGAGATCTCGGCATGTACGTGCACGCTTGCTTTGTCCACCGGTGGCTGCGATAGATGGTTGACCATCCAATCCCCCACAGGCGCAGCGTCTACGGAGAAGCCAAGACGAGCAAACACGGCTCGTTGAAGGATCACATCATCGACATCAGGGAATCCGATGTGCCCTACTACATTCGTTGTGCCATTGATCACGGCATTCGTGTGGGTCTGTGGTATGATATCATCCCCGTGGAAGGAGGTACGGCTCTCAGAAGATCCCTTTAGCGTTGCCCCCATAGGGTCGCTCATTTCGTGCCGTGTGCAGGGTTCGAGCTTCGTAAAAAAGACGACGAGCACCGACCTGAACCAAGAGTCTGCGCCTTCGATATCGAGACAACCAAGCTGCCTCTCAAGTTCCCCGACCCGGAGTTCGACCGAGTGATGATGATTTCGTACATGCTCGACGGACAGGGCTACCTTATCGTCAACCGGTGCGTGCTAGTTGGGGAAGCGGGCGCTTTTGGTATTGGCAACTCACTCTTTCGGCTTTAACGTTAATGCAGGGAGATCATCACTGAGGATATTGACGACTTCGAATATACTCCCAAGCCAGAGTACCCCGGGCCTTTCATCGTCTGGAACGAAGCCGATGAGGTAGCTCCCTCCCTTTTCTTGCGGTTTCGTCGAGAGGTATAGTTGATTCACTTCATGTTCGCGCTCAGGTTGGTCTGCTCAGGCGCTTCTTTGATCACATGAAAGAGGTCAAGCCCAACATCTACGTCACGTTCAACGGCGACTATTTCGATTGGCCGTTCGTCGAGCGCCGAGCCGAGGTGCATGGTGTATCCATGTTCAATGAGATTGGCATGTGTGACCGAGCGAAGGAGGTACGTTGCTCGCCCTCCTTTCGGTCTGCGCTGGTGATGTAGCCTCGATGTCTCTGACACTGATGCTACCGACCACCAGGGAACGGCTGCGGAGTACCGATCTCGCTTTGCCTCGCACATGGACGCCTTCAAATGGGTGAAACGAGATTCGTACCTGCCGCAGGGCAGCCAGGGCCTGAAGGCCGTCACAAAGGCCAAGCTCGGCTACGACCCGTTGGAGTTGGATCCCGAAGACATGGTGCCGCTTGCGAGCAGGGACCCGAGGAAATTGGTACATCACCTCCGTGCCGCGTCGGTGGTGCTACAACGCTGCTAACGGTACCATGCTCGACAGGCCTCATACTCAGTATCAGACGCCGTCTGTACCTACTACCTCTACATGCAATACGTGCACCCTTTCATCTTCTCGCTCTGCAACATCCTGCCGATGAACCCCGACGACGTGTTGAGGAAGGGCTCGGGCACCCTTTGCGAGACGCTGTTGATGGTGGAGGCCTTTGTGAAGAACATCATCTATCCCAACAAGCAGGTACTCGTCCACACACACACCCTTGCCGCATGTGGTGTTGGTTCTCGATTCTCACGCTGGCTGGTTTCAGGAATCCGATCCTTCAAAGACGTACAAGGGCCACCTGCTGGAGTCAGAGACCTACATCGGAGGTCATGTCGAGTGTCTCGAAAGCGGCGTGTTCAGAAGGGACCTGCCCGTCAAGATGCGCATCCACAAGCCGCACGTGCGCCAGGTACTTGACATGCTCTTTCTAGCAGACGCCCATTGTCACTGCATGCACTCGCTCATTCTCGCTACCTTCCAGCTCATTGAAGACCTGGATGCTGCATTGGAGATGGAACTCGAAGTCAATGGCCTGAAGAAGGAGGACGTAAGCAACTTCGATGCAGTGCGAGACGACATCACTGCGCAGTTGTCCTCGCTCCTCAGCCTGGAGGAGGACAGCGAGCGGACCAAGGAAAAGGAAGAGCTCATGAAGAAAAAGGACGCCATCGTTGACGACGCCGACGACGAATGGCTCTACGTCAAGACTCTGCCCGTCATCATGCATCTCGACGTTGCCGCCATGTACCCCAACATCATCTTGACGAACCGTCTCCAGCCGTCAGCCATCGTGTCCCCCGCCACATGCGCCGTGTGCGATTTCAACAGGCCCGGTGCTACCTGGTACGCGACTTCCCGTGTTTCCTTAACTTTTGGTGGGCAGCCGAGCTGAGCTCACGTCTCCCTGTCTTCTGCAGCCAGAGGAAGATGAATTGGACGTGGAAGGGCGAGTACATCCCTGCCACCCGCACCGAGTATGAGCTCGTCAAGTCGAAGCTGGAGACCGAGTGGATCCAGAAGGGCATCCGCTTGCCCGAGGCCAAGCAGAGAAAGGAGATCCAGAAGCGGCTTAAGCAGTACTCGCAGACCGTCTACAAGAAGCAAAAGGTCAAGGAGGAAGAGGAGCGGTACGTCGCAGCGTACATTCAACCAGACTCGAGAACGAACCCTGCTCATCTTCTGCTTCTGCAGAGAGGCCATCGTCTGCATGCGGGAGAATCCCTTCTACGTCGACACGGTGAGGGCGTTCCGTGATAGGCGATACACGTACAAGAATGCCCTCAAGGTGTGGCAGGGCAAGCTCAAGTCGGCTGAAAATGTACGTTGCTACCTTGAGTGCGACACAGAAGAGCAACCACGACCGGATGCTCATCGACCTCGGTTATGTATAGGCCCGGTCCGAGGGAGATGTCTACAACGCCAAGGGGAGGGTCATCCTCTACGACTCCCTGCAGTTGGCGCACAAGTGTATCCTCAACTCCTTCTACGGCTACGTAATGAGGCGAGGCGCCAGATGGTACTCGATGGAAATGGCCGGCGTAGGTTCGTATCGCGCAGATCTCAAGCGACGTTAGGTTGCACCGACGACGCACCAACTCACCCAACTTCTCCCTCCAGTAACCCACACCGGAGCACAGATCATCAGGCAAGCGCGCCAGTCCGTCGAAAAGCTCGGCCGTCCGCTTGAGCTGGACACGGACGGTATCTGGTGTGCTCTGCCGGATCAATTCCCCATGACCTTCGACTTCAAGATCAAGACGTCGGGCAAGAGGTACCTCCTTTTCACTTCCTCAATGCTCACTAGGGTTGTCCCCCCTCTGATAGTTTCAATGATGCTCTTTCAGCCACATCTTCATGTACCCGTGCACGATGCTCAACAAGCTCGTGGCGGACCACTTCACCAACGACCAGTACCACACCACCGACCCTGACAACCCCGAACACATTGAAATCAAGAAAGAGTGCTCTGTTCTCTTCGAGGGCGACGGTCCCTACAAGGTACGTGCGCGCCCAAGCCCGAGAGCGAGGTCTTGTAAATTGACCTCTTGTTTCCTCGCTCAGGCCATGATCCTGCCCGCCTCCAAGGAAGAGGGCAAGCTGATCAAGAAGAGGTATGCCGTGTTCGACAAACATGACAGACTTGTAGAACTCAAAGGTAACGCAGCATGCAAACAGATCAAGAGCATCAACTGTTCTGACCCTTTGGTGGTGCGCAGGTTTTGAGGTGAAGCGCCGAGGTGAGCTCAGGATGATCAAGGTATTCCAGGCCGAGGTATTCGAGAAGTTCCTCGAGGGCAAGACGCTGGAGGAGTGCTACGCAGCTGTGGGCAAGGTCGCAAACGACTACATGGACCTACTCTACAACAAAGGCTCCAAGCTGCCCGATGAAGAGCTGCTCGATCTCATCTCCGAAAGGTATGGCGTCACAGTATCCATCTCCACGTCGCAAAGGTCATCACTGAGGCCATTCTCCGTTTGACAGCCGCAACATGTCGAAGACACTGGCGGAGTACGGAACTCAGAAGTCCACCTCCATCACTACCGCTAAGCGTCTGGGCGAGTTCCTGGGTCTCGAGATGATCCAGGAGAAGGGTATCACGTGCAAATACATCGTTGCTAAGGTGCCCTACCCTCTCAGCGTTTGCCTGTTGTAACGACTTGGCTAACTTCTTCCCTACATCTTGCAGAAACCCGCGGGCGCGCAAGTGACTGACCGCGCCGTGCCGGTCAAGATCTTCTCGAGCGAAGTGGCGCCGGAGAGGCGGCAGTACTTCCTCAAGAAGTGGTGCCAGGACGAGCGCATGACCAACTTCGCCATCCGCGACATCATCGATTGGGACTACTACATTGGTACGTGGCTCCGTCCACGCCCGGTGGTTGTGCCGGTAGGAAGACTTACCCAAGCGCATCTACCCTACGTTAATACAGAGCGTCTCGGAGGTACGGTCCAGAAGATCATCACTATTCCGGCGGCCCTGCAGAACGTGGAGAATCCGGTCCCTCGCGTGGTCCACCCGCCGTGGCTCCTCCAGCGACTCAAGGAGCACAAGCAAACGAGGATCAACAGCCACTTCTTCTTCGTCAAGAAGATCGGAGGTGCGCCGCCGTTCACAACCAAGCTCTCTGCACCACACGCGGTCGTTACTCAGCAACAATCTTCATCGGCAGGTGACAAGGGCAAAGACAAGGTGGTCGGTGACATCGAGGATGGGCTGACGCATCTGGACAAAGGAGCTGCGGACGGAGACATGGTCAAGTTCCCTCCCAAGGCCATCGTGCGGCTTCACAAGAGGTAGAAGCAAACCTTTCTCTGAAAACACATTGACTTAATGAGCTAGCATTAACATGCCACGCGCCTATTAGGGGGAGGAACGACGACGTAGAGCAGGACGATGGCACCGCGGGTATGATGGACAGTCCGCAGAGGCAACCGGAGCGAAAGAAGACCAAGGGGAAATCCAAGGCCGACGAAGAGGAGGAACTGCTGGTGGAGGAGACCACACCCGAACCTGATCAGGAAGAAGACTACGCCGAGTGGCTGCGGTGGAAGAAGCGGCAGTGGAAGCGCATGCGCGCATTGAGGAAGCTGAGGCGGAAGGAGGGCGCTCAACCGGGTACCTCTATTGCCAAAGGTACATGTTCCCCATTTCGGTTAGGCGTCTTCTCCTGCACGTCCACGTTGGCTTATCCATTTGTCGTATCTGCACCTGCAGGCGTCGGTGTCAACTCAGTGGTCTCCTACGCGAGGCGTCAGCGCGCTGCGCTGTTGGAGGGTGTCTGGGAGATCATCGAGATCCGACCCCTCGCCCACTCTGTGAACCATTTCCGTACTTGGTACGTTTCGGTTCCGATCATTGTACCTGGTCAGGCTCACTCTCTAATCATCACTGTGTCGCTTTCCTCTGTAATGTCCATCACAGGGTCCTTGTCGGTGATGCACTGCATTCGCTCACACTCGAGGTCCCTCGGGTGTACTACATCAACTACCGCAAAGCGCCGAGTCCGCACGAGCTGGTAACCGCCTTGCCACTGACATGGCCATTCGTCGCGCTTGTGTGATGCTCAATGGGCTCACTCTCTTACGCCCCTACAGCCACCCAACGCAACGAAGGTAGACAAGGTTGTTCTTCCCAGGAACACGGAAGTGCAGCACCTGTACCAGGTTCAGGCAACCGAGCTGGAGTATCAGGGCATGCTTCTCGATCTCGAGACCAGGCAAAACGTCGAGGGCATATACGAGGTACGTACCTTTGGACTAATCGTGAGGTGGGTGTGCTCGTGAGGTCCTCACCTTTTTTTGCCTCCCAGACACAAACTCCCCTACTCTTCCGGGCGCTGGTGCATGCCGGAGCTGTTTGTCGACTTACGCCCGCGGCGAAGAAGGAACGCCGCAGACAGGACAGCGACATCTTCTCGCTGCTCGAGGCACGTGATGATCTTTACTTTGCGTTGGGCTTGCTCGTTTCAAGTACTTATGTGATCTGTCCCTTGCAGTTGGACTTCATGCCGGCGGAGGGCGGCTTCAAGGTTGCGCCGGCGCCGGCGAGCACGCAGGCCGCGCAGCCGTATCTGAACAACCAGGCCGACCGCTACCACAACATCTACCTCTACTGCAGCTTTTCGACCGACGGCAAGCGCGGCATGATTGGCATCTTCCCGTCCTGGGCCTCTCCCGGCTCGGAGGACGCGCGCAAGCAGGCTCACGTCCTCGTGATCCACCCCTACAGCCGCAACCTGACCGCCACGAAGGGGGTGGAAAAGCGCTTCTCCGGTACCGCTCTCCCTCCCTCGGTTACTTCAGCCGACGACTCTGGTCTCTGACAATTAGCTGTGTAGACAAACTGCCCGAGAGGGAGCACGACGTGCAGCGCTTTACGAGCGTTACGGAGGCCCTCCGGTCCGTCAACAAGCGACTGAAGGAATACAAGGACCAATCCCACAAGCCCACCGTGCTGGTACGCTCCAACCCCCCTTCCGCCGAAGAGCAAGACCGAAGGTGGGCTGCCCGCTAACCCGAAACGTTCTTGGCGCATCAAGATCACGCAAACGGCCGTGGAGGAGGACCGTCTGGAATCGTACTTCCCGGCCATGCGCGACTTCCCTCGTACGGCCATCCCCGGCAACGAGCGGGACAACAACTACCCACCTCTGGCCTGGGAAGACTACGCCGCTGACGTCCTCATCTCTCGCTTCGGGTACTGTCCCGCCGAATTGCCATGAGCTCAAGAACTTGCTGCTGACCTCGTTACACCATCGCAGTGACTCGGCTCAGTGGTGGGAGTCGCAGGTCGGGATGTGCAACTATGCCAACGTACCCATCGGCAACATGACCTCGGACTGCATGGTCCTCATCTCCGATATCCTGTTCGCACGGTAATCGACCCTCATCTCCTTGGAGTGTAGTTTTTGTCTTTTTCTTTGTGTGACCCACTCCTTTCTTGGCCTATGATATCCAGCATGCTCAAGAGAGACAACCAAGTGTTGTGGGCGGCGGAGCGAGAGCGGCCTGACTTTGCCGGAAAGGAGGGCGACGACAACTTCTTCGACTCCATGGCCACCACGGACGAAATGGTTCGCGAGCCCGACTCTCACTCCCTCTCGACCCTGCTCGACAGAGGAGCCTTCGTCACGCAGTTTCGCTCACTTTCTCCTTCGTGCAGCTCTATCCTGAGGTGGTGACGCCCGACTGCTACAGCTGCATCTGCGCCGAATTGAACATCCACTTGCTGGCGATGAACACGGTGCTGGAATCCAACCGTATCCACGAGATTGAGGGCACTGCCGCCGACAACGTTGTCACATTCAGCTTCACGGGGAGCGACGTACGCCCTGCTCTTTCGCCCGCCTGCTCTCGGCTCGCGTTGCCTGTGTTCGTATTCCAACTCTTCTTGGCCCTACCTCAGGTGCTGCGGGTGGACGAAGCGTCGGGCTGTGGCAAGGCCTTCAGCATGCTCAAGGCAATGCTCGGCCGATGGGATAGCGACTGCGCCCAGGGCAACAATTACGCCGACGTGTTGGTCACGCACTTCTACCGCTGGCTTTCGAACACGCGCTCGCTGCTCTACGACCCCGCGATCCACCGATACGTGCAGTTGCTGATGCGCAAGGTCTTCCTCCACCTCATCGCCCAGTTCAAGCATCTGGGCGGTAAGATCGTCTATGCCACCTTCAACAAGATCATCATCAGCACGAACAAGCCTGAACTCGAAAGCGCCGAGCAGTACATGAACTACATCCTCGGCGAAACACGGTAAGTTATCCTCCCTCCACACCCCTTTCTTGGGCACAGTAACTGAGTCAGTTGTCGCTCCTCCTCCAGCAAAAACCCGATGTTCAAGTCGCTGGTGCTGGAGCCACGTCAATACTGGTACTGCCTTAGCTTGTCCACCCGCTCGAAAGTGTCGGTTAGCCAACCTCTTTGTATGATCGTCTAATCGCTGTTAACAGGGCCACGCTGCTGTTCAAGGACAGAGCCAACCACGGAGGAATTCCCGCCATCGACAAGGAGAATGTGGCGGTGGTGATGGGCGAGGAGAACGGCCCCCAGTCACAGAGTGAACCCCAGTCCCAGTCCCAGAGCAAGGGGTACGTCCACATCTACCCGCTGTGCTTGATGGCCGGCCACTCGTCTAACACGGAGGGGTCCATGTGGATGGAGCAGGGATGGAGAGTCGATCATCTCGCACTGGAACATGGCCGAATTCCTGCCGACGAAGCTGCAAGACCACTTCATCATCGCCATTTCTTCGTTCGTCCTGAGCGTGCACAAGAACAGGCTGCTGCACTTCAAGTTACAAAAGGACAGAAAGACTCGTACGTCCCCCCCCCAGCTTCTGTGCATTTCGGAGGTTTCTTGAGCTAACTCTTGCGCGTTCAACAGTGGGCGATGCGTCCGAGACGAGCGCGGGGAAGCGAGCGAACGTTCTCGATCAGCGCGTGTACTCCGAAGAGGATGAAGAGGCCTCGGAGGTGAAGGAGCTCAAGGAGATCATTCCCCTTCGATTCATGCAGAAGCTGTTCACCCTCGTGCAGGACATCCAGAAGATCACCATCGAGATTTCCGAGGACCAGAAGAGGCGACGAGGAAGGTACGACTTGAACCCACTTCTCTGCTCTCAAAGCTTCCATCACATCGCACAGCCACTGAACCAGCTGTTGACAACGACTCCCGCAGGTATCAATCTTTCGCCATTTCAAAGGCCATCGACAAGAACCCGACCCTGGAGTTCGTCAAGTTTGTCTCGCACGCCATGTCCATCGACAAGACCCTGCGACCACAGGTCACTCCCCTCCCCGCTTATCGCCACCCAGCCCCACGCTGCTACGCAGCACGAGTATGATCTGACTCCTCTACTCTCTCATTCTCTTGCAGACCGACAAGCTGCGCAAGAGCCTGTTGAAGCTCATCAACGTGATGCCGTTCTCGCAAGAGGCGCAATACCAGGAGCCGTGCCAATCGTTCCGCCTGCCCGTGATCTGCACCTTCTGCTCGGCCACGCGCGATGTCGACCTGCTGCGCGATGTCGACTTGTTGCAAGGTAGACCTCAACCCCACGCAACAGACGGGGCGGTGGCCGTGTTGCTCATCCCTTCCTCCACCCGCAGGCGATGAAGGCTGGAGGTGCATGTACTGCAAACACGGCATCGACAAGCAGGAGGTGGAGATGCGGCTGGTTTCGATCTTCCAGAAGCACTGGTGCGTAACGCATGATGTTGATTGAGACGGTGGTGGTCAACAGCTCTGCACATTGTCACTGACACCTGTTCGCTCCTCCCTGCGCTTCGATTCAATGCAGCTTGGCGTACCAGTTCCAGGACGTGACGTGCAAGAAGTGCTCCACCGTGAAAGCCGACTTCATGGGCGTGCGATGCAAGAAGTGCTCCACGTCCGAGTTCGTGCCACGCATCCCTCCGGCTCAGTTCAAGAAGAGGTACCCCAGCACTGCTGTTAGATGTTTTGCCCCTTGCGGGTACGTGTTCTCACATGAGCCGTCACGCGGTTCATCAGGATGCGAGAGTTCCTGGACGTGGCCGAGGTGCACCAGTTTGATTACCTGCGAAGCGCCGCGGA
>CDFN01053299.1:0-10585 GCA_000826445.1 Acanthamoeba quina | reverse complement strand
AGGGCCAGCACCCACCGCTGCCACTTGTTCACTCCTTCGCCCAACTTTCCGATCATTTCTGTGCGCCCGATGGAAGGCGGGTGAGTTAAGTCAGATGTATTGTCGACACACGCACCGCCGCACGCCACGGGGGGGGGGGTACCGTCCGAGAGGGAAGCGGGAACGATGAAGCTGTTGGGGAAGTGGGGCAAGCTGTAGGACTTGTTGTAGGTGGTCACTCGCCAGTGATCGCCACTAAGTTGCTGCCGCGCGAATTCCTTGTCGATGCGGTAGAGCGGCCACCCCTGAAGCTCGGAGCGAAGCGGGAACTTCTCCTCGTTCTGGAACGCATAGAGGTCACTGCGCGCCGCCAAGAACGTCGTTAGCATTGACTGCTGTGGCACGGCCGACTCACATAGAGGGGAGGCTGAGTTGGTGGGTACCCGATCTTGGGCGGGAAGAGGAGGTGCTTGAAGAGAGAGTTGATGGTGCCGAGGGATTCGGGGTGGAGGAAGAAGAGGGAGATGACGCGGAAATCCTTGCACGAAAGCAGGAATCCGGAAAGATCTCTTTCCTCGTGCTTCGCGCTTTCCACCTTGGCCAAAAGCGAAAGGGGAACCGACTCGTCCTGTGCGTTCTGTTGCACATATTTGAAAAAGCAAAAGGGGGTGAGTGTTGGATTCAGTCACGACACGGCACGGGCCACGGGGGGATTGGATCACCTTGGAGAAGAAGATGAAGCGGTAGGTGGTCATCCAGAAGTGGCCCCAGCGCCCATCGCTGCGGTGGTGCTGAGAGATGAAGACGCTGTCCTGCTTGGTCAGCACCCGCTCGCCCGTAAGCAGGCTCACCCCTTCCTCCTCCTCCTTCTTGGTGGCGGTGCTGCTACCAGCGGCAGGCGACTTCTTGAGACCCGAGAGCCCGTGCTCCAGCCCTCGAGACGCTACGACCGGCACCGCTCGCGCCTCCTCGACTGTTACAATCACCAGTTAACGCCCAACGCAGTGTGCCACGAAGAATGCAACGAAGGTAACTGGCGCGTACCAGGCAGGTCAGGAGCCTCGTTCTGTGTCCAAGAGAGGGGCGCGGAGGGCGTCGAGATCTTGGGCGCCTGGAGGACGAGATGCAGGGTCTCCACCCAGCGCCTGGCGCTGTCTTCGGTTTCGGCGGCGAGCACGTAGATGCGGCCCGACGAGGTCTCTACCTCGAACGCCTTGCGCTTGCCAGCGTCCGATTTACTGGAGGAGCTGGGACTGTCGGCCGCGCTCGTGGTGGTGGCTCGGCCACCGCCCTGCACGTCCACCCTTATGATGTGTGCCACGTCGACCACGCCCAACGGCGCCGCATCTGCCACACACAGCCATCAGCATATAATTTTTGCGCCAATGAAGTCCTGGTCACTTAAAAACTGTTTTGTTTAAAAAGCCGATTGGTGGGTGCTGGTCGCCAGCGAACGTGGCCTCGGGAGAAGCGAGGAAAATGGGCTTGCCTGCGTACCTCCTTTTTTCTTGTAGTAGGTGAGGGCGGAGGGGGTGAGGACGAAGTGTCGCCTCTGCCAGCGCTTCACTCGCGCTTTCTTGGGCGAGTGTTTGTGCAGTTTGCCCTCCAGCAGGGCCACACCCTGACCATGCCACCAACACCCCCAGCGCAGCAAAAGCAAAGATTAAAATTTTTAGCGCGCGAGGGAGAGTTTTACAAGAAGAATGGAGCTCCGATCGAGGGGGGGGGGAGATAAGAAGCAAAGAGGCCAAGGAAAGTAGAAGGGGGGCGAGTACCAGTGAGGCGTGGCTGAGTGGCGAAGACATTGTGATATTCACCACCCGTGCAGGAGGAGTGATCGACGCAACGGAGCGGGTTGGATGTGCCGGAAGGGCGGCCAAGCGTGATTATCAAGGACCAAGGAGCAGAGGCCAGCTCCACGGGCAGAAACTTGTCGTAAACAGCACTCCGAGACGGCCAAAGTGAGACGACGCCACGGTCAAGCTCTCATCCGCTCCCGTCGTTCCCCTCGAGTACAACCGTAGCTGGGTGGACGGCTCCGCAAAATTTTTTCGGCTTGCAACCGCAAAACTAATTTCGTTTGTAAGAATGCAAAGAATCACCCAATTTTGAAACAGGAAATACGAAACATTCCAGTGAGTCTATTCAAATGCCAGAGGTCCACGGAGCGTGTAACCAAAGGAAAGAGCGGTGTCGATGGGCGGCTACTTTTGCGGCTGCTAGTGCACAACACACGTCGGCCAACGTGTCACCATCATGTACAATCGTTCTCTTCTTGCAGGGCGCCTTACCCTGATCGCCAAAGGCAAGGACTACAATTGAGGTTTTCGCTGGCAGGAGGCGGACCTTCGTTCGGCGACGCTGGCGTCGTTGAGGTGGGTGATGTTGGTGATGATCTCGGCCATCTTCATTTGCACTTCGCCCACCTCCCTCTGCAGCTCCACGCACTCCTTGTCCTTGTCCGCCAGCTTCTGCTTGAGGGCTCGGTTCTCCTCCGCCACCTTTAGTTGCACCACACCACCAACTGGTCAACACGAGTTGTAGGCTTGCAACCACTCGGGATCTGGCGCACGTCCTCGGACCAGACCGCGAGGCGTGTCCCACAACACACGACCAGATCGGAGTAATTATTCGTACCACGGCCATCGCCAGCTCGAGCGCCTGCACTCTCGTCTTGAGCTCGGAGAAGTCGCGCAGCCGCTTGCTCACTGCCTGTGCGAGCGCGTCGTCGCTCATCTCAGCCAACGACTCGCCAGGTCCTGCTGCTGCACTCCTCCCCCATGGTGTGCGTGGTAAGATCCCGACGCAGCGTCAATCGTTGAGGCTTGACACAAGGTACCTGTGGGCGTGGGAAGGGGTTCTTCATCTTCAACGGCGGCGAGGGATGGAAAAGATCGTCGCATGGGGGGAGGTGGCGGCACGGAATCCATTGTTCGCCCAGGCCTGGAATGATGTGACGGTTCTTTGTGATTCTTTCGACTGGCGCGGCGGAAAGGCGGCTGAGAGGCGTGAACAGAGGTTGACAGCTCGGATGGGCTTCTCTCAATCAGCAAATCGCCTAAATCGGATAAATCTAATTTCACGTAGCGAGGTCGGCGTGATTCTGAAGAGTTGGCAGAAGATGTTGAAGCTGATGTTGTAGAAGATGTGGCGAATCTTACTGGGGGCGTTATGAGCATCAACAGTGGTCTCTCGACCTGCCCTCTTCTTCAATCCTTTGCTTTGTGTCCGTTGGTTGTCCAGACCCTTTCTTATTTTTCTTATTTTCTCTGCTGGCGTCGTTGGCTGCGTCGAAGAGATGTTTTTTAGAGAGTAGTGAGGCAGAGACATGGAGTAGTGGTGGCGCGTTGGTAAGGTGGCCTCGGGTGATGGTGAACACGTTCGGGTGCGGAGGCCACCACCAACGGCGGTCGCGTGCACATGCAAAAACAAAGACTAAAAATGCGGCGTTGGCGTGGGACGCGGTGTGATTGCTCTCGTTCGGCCTTCTTACTTACGGGTGTACCTGAGAAGGCACGGGTGAGCGGGACCTGCACCATAGATGGACATGAAGAGATCAGGCATGAGATTTGAGGGATGTGTGCATTGCGCATGTTGAAAGGTTGATTGGGGCACGCACCGACGACCATGGCGGTGTAGTCGGGCTTGGGGAGCTCGCCGACAAGCTCGATGTCGAAGTTGCGCAGGAGAACGGACCAGATGGTCTTGATCTGGAGGTAGGCAAAGTTCTCGCCCATGCAGCCGTGACGGCCGGCGCCGAAGCCGAGGAAGCGGTACTTCTGGGTCTGCTTGTCCTCCTCCACGAACCGCTCGGGGTTGTACTGATCGGCGTTGGGGAACACTTCCTCCACCCTCATGCTGAGAGCCGGCGACACGAATACAGTATCACCTGGGAACATTGAAATCAGCGCAATGCCTTCGATGTGCAACTCAAAGGAACGGCACGACAGCACCGGGAAGGGGTGCGCGCACCTTCGGGAACGTAGTAGTCCTTGTAGGTGAAGGGCTTGATGACCTTCCTCATGACGAAGAGAAGAGGCGGGTACATGCGCAAAGCCTCCTTCACGCAGCGGTGCAGCTTGTCCATCTTGTTGAGAGCCTCCATCGTCAGCTCGTCACCGAACTCCTTTCTGATTTCCTGTGTTCGTTGTGGGGCCGCGTAGAACGACGAGTCAGTAACGTGCACTACGTGCTCCACCGGTAGAGGAACGAACCTCCTGCTCCTCCAAAACGCCAGGGAGGAACTTCTTCTTGTTGTTGGCCTCGAACAGCAGGAGACCAGTCCACGAGCTGGTCACCGACGAAGTGTGCTGACCAGCAAACAGCAGAGCAATCATCAAACCTGTCGCGACGTGAAGTGCTGGGTGAGTGCACCAGAAATACTTAGCTAGGACGAACCCCAGGGGGCGGACGTACCGGTGATTTCCTCGTCGTTGAGCGCCTGCTCCTCGCCACGGTAGCGGGCGTCCATGAACACCTGCAGACAGTCGTTGTGCTTGACGTCGGGGTTGGCCCTGCGCTCGTCGATGATCTTCTTGAACATACGCACCATCGCCAGTCTCGCCTCGTCCCTCCTGTTATCACCGCGGCCACCACGATGAGCGCTACTTCCTGGAATTGCTCAGGAGGGGACAGGTAGCAGTACCGCTTGTGGGCGGGGATGGGGAGGTAGGGGAAGAAGACGCTGATGGGGAGGAGTCCCTCGTCGAGGGTCTGGTACAGCTTGGCCACCTCGGAGAAGAGGTTCTCGCGGATCTCCTTGCCCATAAGGCAACGGCTGGCTGTCAGAATAATCAGCTCGGCCAGCGCGTCCCTGATGTCAACGGTCTGTGCGTCCCGTTTCGTGGTGAGCTCTATGCCGAAGTGGAGCAAAAGCGAGAGAGCTGGTGGGGCATCGTACGCCGGACTTGTCCCACTTGGCGAAGAAGTCCTCGGCCTCCTTGACGATGAGGGGCACGTAGGACTGGAGCGCCTTGGTGCTCAAGCTCGCCGCAATGAACTTCAGCTGCTGGTTCCTGTGAGCCAGATCGGCGCCGTAGACCACGTTCGGGCCGAAAATGGGGACCGAGAACTGGTAGGGCTCGTCCTGCGACAGCTCGGCGTCGCCCTGCAGCGAGAAAAAGTGGCTGTCAGCCTTAGGTCGATGGTGGCGAGTCACTGCCACTCTACCAGACCGTAGAGGTAGAGAGCCAAGCGGGTACCTGCGAAAAGAAGGGAACGTGCGCATCGGGGCCGACGAGGAACGTGAGCCGCTGGCCGAACACCTTCATCGTGAAGATGTCGCCATACTACACACGAGGAGGAATGCAGTTAGTACGCGTGGTTGCAATAATAATTCCGGACAAATAAAAATACAAAAATAAAAATACAAAAATAGACCAAGGTGGATGGAGTAGGGAGGGGGAGCTGCACCTTCTTGTAGGCATCGGTGGTGTACTGGAGAGGACCACCGGCGAAGCTAAGGCCGCTACCCACGAACGGGATGAGCGAGGAAACCACCGGCGGCAGGTTGTAGCCGCCGTACTGCGCATTAGAGAGAAATTGAAATTAACAAAAGTATTGAGAAATCGCTCCCATTCCAAAGCTGAATGCATTTACATGCACGTATGGGGGTCGATGAGGCGAAATCTATCTGCAAGCACATGAAGGTCTGATGGAATACCTTGCGCCATTCACGGACTTTGACGATGAGAGCGAGGAGGGCCACGAGGACCAGCGGGCCGAAGATGAAGGGATGCGCGGAGAAGAGCTCAAGGGCCGCGGCGGCAACCATCCTCTACAGATTCAGAAGACGGAGGCGAAGGACCGGAGGGCGGGAACAAAACTACAACAAAACAAAATGACGGAGGCGGAGACCAACCGGACCGCTGGGCCATTTTATGCGTATTACCTGACCAATGGGCCGCTTGTGTCTGAGGAATTTGGAGTAGCCCTTGGCCACCCGCTCAGGAAAGACTGTGGCCCAATGATGGTACGGTTGTACAACCTCACCATCACGAGGTGGTGGTGTCAACACAAAACAGTACTTGTTGCCACATGTTCTGGCGTGACCACCACCTTTCAAGTTGTGCGGTGACCTGCGTCGCGGACTTGGGCACAGTAGCTGCGGTTCGCGACAGCCAAACCGCAGGCTCTCTTCAAGAATGTGAATGTGATCTTATCTTGTCATGTACACCAAGCGAGCTTGCTTGTGGTCAGGCCTTGCTGGGTTGGAGAGCTCGGGAGGTGAGTTCGTAGCCAAGAAACACGACTGAGTTCGCGGGGAAGGCGCGCAGCACACACGGGACGTAGCCTCGATAGAACCCGAGCACTCCTGCACACGCACCAAGAAAAGCACGCACACAGTGAAACACTCATCAGCAGGAGGTGGTGCATCAACTCACAACAGGGATAGGACGCTGACCGTTGGAGTGGTAGATGCTCTTTACCGTTGCCACGAGCGAGGAACCGGCACCGTGCCCCCTCTGCGTTTGCATCTGCGTTTTGACTATGGCATGACAACCCACCCACCAGGGTAAGTTCAGCCGACAGTAATAGGGAGGGGGAGCAGGGCATCGCGAGGAACGGAGAGTGCGCACTCAAGTCGAGCGGGTAGTTGGCGGTCCAGAACGCGATGCCTCCGATGCCGCCCGCTGTCAACAGCACCCACCACGAGGGCTAGCCCATGCCAATCGGGTCAATGACGTCTTGACATCATTGACCGGGAAGAGCCAAGGCACGAGGCGGTACCGGTTCATCGCCTTGGCGAAGGAATCGCTTGGCGGCCTCGTAGGTGCCGAAGTAGACGGGACTGCCGATAAGGCGCGTGCCGATGGTGGGCGCGAGACCGGCAAAGAATCCCCTGGCGCCCTCGCTGCGAAAGATCTTCCTCACGCAATCGATCGGTCCGCTGTAGAGCTTTTCAGTGCCTGAGACCCAGCCATTCACCGTCAGAGCAGACACAAAACCATCACCATCACTCACGCACACACGAGTGCCACCAGAGACCCAACAGTAGTACCTGCGCTCTGCACTTGCAACCGAAGCTTGACGACCTCGATTGGGCACAGGATGGTGGAGTACACGGGCGCCGTCATCTCGGCGGCGACGATGATCTGTGTACACCGTCCGATATACTCGGGTGAGCTTACAAGAGGGGTGGAGTTGGGCGCTACCACGGACCTGTGGCAGGGTGAGTGAGCTTGTAGGGTCTCTCTTGAACGAGGCGACGATCTTCTTCATTTGACTGTTGATGGCGAACATGACTGCGTTGGTGAAGCCGGTCAGGGCCAGCGGTGGGCTCAGTCCTTTGTACAGGCCCTTAACCTGCTCAAGCCGCGAGCGGAGGGTCAAGCCAATGGTAACTACATCGCCGCACAATGATCCGTAGCGCACGCACACGCACACGCCAGCTCGCTCCGCCTATGTCGCTGAGCGTACCCCTTCATGTCGCAGAGTCTGCACGAGGCAATCCCACGGCCCACGGTACTGTGTGAACCCGACCCGGCCCGACGCCTGCAGGCGCACTGCGTGTGGCAGTCCAGACGGGGTGAGTGCCAGTTTCACGCGTGGCGCCAGCAGAAGCAGGAGGACGAGGGTCTGACGTACCCTTGACCGTGTCAAAGGGGTGGCCTAGGCACGCGGTCGCAGGGAGACGAGAACGAGCCAGCAGCGACGTGAGCCAGCACCTTGGTAGCTTTGGGGGGGGGGGCAAAAAGGAAGGAGTGGCGTGAGGGTACCGACGAGGGCCTGGGCCATGCCGCCGACGGTGCCGGCGAGCAGATCAACAGCCACCGCGCGCAGCCATCCGGTACCTTCGCCAGTGCTGTGGCTCATCTTCCGGACGTGACGGTCGCCTTGTCTCCGGCACGCCACGAAAGAGGGAAATTACTGACGGCAGCTGCCGTCGCGGACCTCAGGTAAGGTGAGATCCGGACACACGCGAACAAAGACAGGAAGAGAGACGACGCGATCTGAAGAATGTGGTGGTTGTTTGTGGTGAGTGCGCTGATTGAGCTTGCCGCTGGCGCAGCGTCGCTCTTCTCGCCGAGCTCTATACCCGCCTTCAACAAGGTGCCCCTCCTTTCGCGAGTCCTAACGATTTGAATCAATTTAATCGATTAACGCCTCGCTTTTGTCAGCTCACTACGGGCCAAGGCGCTGAGGCTGTGCGGTGGTGGTCAGTCGCAGTGATTTCTCTGGGCGCAGCCGCCTTCTTGGTGCGAAATGGTACTACGATGCGCTCTTCCCCCTTCTTTCACCTCCCGAACAGCTTGCCCTTACTTCTCCGACCCACACACTGGCCAGCGCCGGACAGCGACGTGGGCAAGCAGGCCATCGGCTTCGGGATGTTGATCTACAACGTCTTCCTCTCCATCTTTTGTCTCCGCGACTACCCCAAGGCTTCCG
The DNA here is from genome assembly GCA_000826445.1 of Acanthamoeba quina. Taxonomy (NCBI): domain Eukaryota; phylum Discosea; order Longamoebia; family Acanthamoebidae; genus Acanthamoeba; species Acanthamoeba quina. The sequence continues at coordinate 2,218 of CDFN01053299.1, read as the reverse complement.
TACCTTCTGCCTTCCTCCACGGCCGGTGTGTGCTGCCAATGGGCCGTGATCCTAACCTTCATGATGATGGGCGTGGTGTGCGCAGTCGGTGGGCGTGCTGGTGCACATTCCGCTGGCCGTGGGCTTCCTGTACTGGCTTAAGACGAGCACCGCCTTCTTCTCCTTCTGATTGCGTTATGGCCATCCCAGCACTGCACACCTGTTCATAATGGCCAACCTCTCCACGTTCCTCTTCTCCTCTCATCGACTCAAACTGGAGTTGTTGAAGGTTGTAAACACTGTTGTTTTACTCGGCCGAGCTTGAAGTGGGTGGTGCGACAAGGTCCATTAGTAATGATTGGTGGAGGGGAGGTAGTCATACGACACTCTCCTCCGCCGGCGGTACAGGCACACGCCCACGACCGCGACGGCCAGGATCAAGAGGCCAGCTCCCGCTGCGCTGCAGGCAATGATGGCGATCGCCCACTCGGGCAGGGCCGGATCGTCAGCAGGCCGGGGAGACGGGGAGGGCGATGGTGACGCGGGCGTGGGGAAGTAGGCGCCGATGGTCGCGTTACTCCCCTCCAGCGCGAAGATGGCCCAGCAGCACAGGGGCTGATCCGAGCAATCGTGATAGCACGGGGTGGTGTTGGCCACCAGGTGCTTTTGGTCGCAGGTGCTGCCGGAGAAGAACTCCATGTGGAGGACCTGGCACGAGCGGTTGCCCTGCGTCGAGTTGGCGACGAGCACGGTGTAGGCTTGGAAGGCCTTCGGAGTAGTGGAGCCCCGGTACTCGCCCGGCAGAGAGACGCAGGCATCGACCTGGGCCTTCCCGTGGGCGACGCCAGGGATGCACGACTGTGGCCTGCCAGTGTTGCATCCGCCGCTGCAGAAGGTGACTGTCTCGGCACTCACCGAGCCGACGAGCAGCAGTAGTAGAGCAGGCACGAATAGGTAAGGCGGGGTGGTCAGCATGATGTGCGCGGGTGTGAAAGTTGGGTGGTCGTAGTTGCTGTGCGATCAAGAAAAAAAGAAAATTAATTTCTGATTTTATTACGGACCAACCACACCGTGGCCATTTTTCGCTGATGCCCCTTGCGAAAGTAGGGGGAGGTATCGTGCGCTCCTTTGGCCTTCACGATGAAGGTCGCGCCGCTCCGTTGGGCAGTTGGCCGTGTCCGGGCGTCCTCTGTCGTCCTGACACTAGATGGCTCTCACGCGTCGGCAGCATGGATGTGACGGTGGAGGCCAGGGCGCCGGCCGAGTGGGCCACGAGGCCGTGCACTCCAGCAAGCGGCCGTGCGGCAAACTGCAATAGCGAGTCGACCGAGCCGCCTTCTCCCTGCTGCTGCCTCTGCTGCGTCAAGTAATGAACAGCGGTGAGCTCGACGGGCATGGTTAGGCGGCAAGTGATGGGGTGAATACCTGAGGGTGCGGGCGCTGTTGGACATCGAGGCTCGAGCGAGGGGACAGGAGGCCGGAGGAGGCGCTCGAGCTCCTTTCCGACGAAAATGACTGGCGCAGCCCTCCGGCACGACCTCCAAGGCTGCTACCGGTGCTGCTGGTGCTGCGAGAGGTCGATGACGAAGACGAAGCCAACAGCGTCATGGAAGCCGGCGGAGCCATCGACATTGACGCGCGGGCTGGCCGAGACTCTGCCGCAGACGATCCTGACCCAGTAGCAGCTGCAGCAGCAGGCGATGCCCCTCGCCCAAACTCGTGTGGGCTCTTTAAGATGGGTGTCGTGATTGTGTCAGTTCTGGTCATGCCTGAGGTGAACATGAGTGAACGTACCCGCACGACGCTCCTGGCGGACTCGCGGAAGAGGTCGCTGGTGCTGCTGCCGAGGCCGGTGACGAAGGAAAGCGGAGCGCCGAGTACGGAGAGATGGCCCAGCAGCTTGCCGATCTGCTGCTGCACCTCGCCGGCGTAGTGCCGCTTCACCCGCTCCACGAACTCCTCCCGCGTCGACAGCGTGTTGCGCACAAACAGCGCACTGTTGTGATGTGTGAAGCACCACGTTTCGTGATGAGCCATGATGAGGACGCCACATGATGAAGGTGGAGAACTGTACTTGAAGCGTAATGGCGCGGCGTCGATGTTGGCGAGGCCGCCGGTCCACGACAAGATGGAGTGGAGCGAGGAGTAGTCGAAGCCCGAGACGTACTTGAAGCTCAGCCGGCACGCCACCGGGTGCAGATCCAATTGGCCCAAACACAGCGCCCTACACACACACACA
>CDFN01053293.1:0-21437 GCA_000826445.1 Acanthamoeba quina | reverse complement strand
CTGGTGATGGTCTGGTAGCCGTCCTTGTGCGTTTCAACGTGGAGCTTAGCACCACCGTCGTGCTGGCCCACAACCTCGTACATCGGGGGCGCATCTTCTTCTTCAACGTAGTAATACCCCTCGCCGACCCTTCTCTTGTCCTCTTCGTATCCTGGCGGCAATGTTGGAGATTTTTGTGCATTTGACGAATGGTCTCCCTCTTCGGCCACCTCCTCGTAGCAGTTGGAGTGATAGTCCTCCTCTTCTTCCTGTTTTTCCTTTAATCTCTCCTTCTTTCTGATTAAATCTTGAATCGTGCGCTCCTTCAACCGCTGCGCCTCGCGCAGGGCAGCCAGCTCCCTCTTCTCCCGATCGATCTCATCCTCGAGCTCCTCCATTCATTCACGTCCAGCACACACGAGAAGAAAAGATTTGCTTTACTTTGCTGTTGCTGGGCACCAAGAAAGCCCTTCATTGGCCGCCGCGACCAAACACCTGGTCGGTCAAGTACAGAGCGTGGTCCGAGACGCGGGCTCGGCGAGTGATCACGGTCAGCTCTAGTCGGAGCGGATGAGTTCCTTGATCTTCTTGACGGTGAGGTAGTAGAACGTGGCGCCCTTGGGCTCGCCGTCGGGGTTAAAGTCTTGCAGTCTGTGCCGATCAAAGGGAGTGAGGTCCATAAGCTCCACCACGCTTACCCCAAACAATGATAGTTGCGGAAAGTTATGACAGCAGGATGATCATTGCAAGCGTTACCTGTTGAGGGTGTCCTGGATGGCGTTCTTGGCATCACTCTTGAGCGCCTCGATCTCAGCCTTGGAGAGGGTCACCCCGGACTCGACCTGCCAATCGATCGACCACCAGATCAGATCTCCAATACCTGGGCAATGACGAAATGAAGATGAACGGCGGCGTCGTGATGTGTACCTTGGACATGGGCACGGCCGCTCGGCTAGCTGCGCCCGGGGAGGGCAGCTCGAGCAAGAGCGAGGGACCGTAGGATCGAGTGTAGTGCGCAAGGTGACGCCAGACGAGGACCAGGAGATTCTCCAACATGTCTGCATTACGCACACAAGCGTCAGAGAGATGAGTTGCACGTGTTGTTGCGCGCTTGGGCGAGAGTGCGTTGTGTTTGGCTTTGGGGGGGGGACGCACATCGGAGGGTGAGGGTCTCCTTTCGCTTGCTGAGGATCTTCTCCGAGAGACGGTTCTGGGCGAGGATCAGGCGCTGCTGGGGCGACATCTCCTCCACCATATCACCGGCGGCGGCGAGGATCTGCAGACAGTCAAATATCAAAGGCGGTGTCAAAGCCTAAAGGGGAGACAGTGCCAGCGATGGCCTTAGGCTGGAGAGCGTACCTCGAGTATTTCCTCGGTGGCCAGGGCTGCGCCGCGCTGGTGCTTGTCCAAGGCGTTTTGGAAATCCTCCTGGGCCTCATCGTACTGCTGGAGAACGTGCTTCAGGTACTCAAACACCAAAGACAGCGGAGGGGCCTTCGCCTTTGCGGTGAGGCCCAGTGCCGTCTCTGCGCGTTCGGTGGGCGGAGGATCGAGTGTATCAGCAGAGAGTCCAGAACAAGAGAGAGAGAGAGAGAAGACTACGTACCACGACCGTTGGCCGACAGGTTGGGCGTGAAGAGGATCGAAGGAAGGCCCTGTGTGCCGTTGGCTGCCGCAGCATCGCAGAGAATGCGACAATAGGCAATCACGTTTCGGTTGATTTCATGCACCAGAGGGACTGACGCGCGACGAGGTTCCTCCATCTGGCGGGGAAGAAGTGGCAAGTCTTAGACTCTACGAGTTCATCAATTATGTTCTGAAAAAGAAGGTGCGAAGTACCTGGTACGAGAAACGGCCCTGGTTCCAGCTAATCTCGCGGCTGGTGAGCGTCACGAAGAGGTTGAGCAGCGCGAGGTGGAAGCGCATGGCGTTTTGCTGTAGCTTCTGCACCAGGAGGCTCTGCGCGTTCGCCACCAAGTGGTAGAACATCTCCGTAACAAGTCGGATCTGCAGGGAACACGATCGTTTCAGCCACCACAGTCAAGTAGCGGAGAAAAAGAGTCCATCCTACCTCGTTGAGGACCAGCGGTTTGTTGACAGCAGTGTCCTTCAAGATCGCAGCCAACAGATCCGCATGGGCGGACACAAAATCGAGGACCTAAAGGCAATCGATGAGCACCTCCGCTGACCACAGCGATCACTACCGGCAGCAATTGAGATGTACCTTTCCTGCAACGGCAAGGTTCTGAGGCAGGGCCACGAGGAGGGACACCACGATTCGGAGGATCGATTCGAGGAAGTTATGGTATCTCTCGCTCAAGCCAGGCGCCCAGTTGTTCTCTTCGTCTGTAAAAAGTGCGTGAAACGAAAGTTAATGAGCAGGCAGCAGCAATCGCAGCCACAGGACAATTAGATACCCTGAAGAGTTGCGTAGTCGGGCCTCTGGTCGATCCACCTGCACTCGGTGAGTCGCTGGAGGATGCCGTTCTCGAGCAGGAGCTGAGCGCCGGCCGGCGTTTGCACCATCCGCAGCAGCATGGACAGCTCAGAGTCAAACACAATCGCCTCTCGGAGGGCAGCTGCACACACGGTCATACGACGTAAGAAAACCCCTGTACGACCTTGCTTGCTGAGAGGCAATAGGTGAGGCAAGCATTGGTGTACCATCATCGGCGGAGAAGATGAATGACATGGTGTCTTGTTCCTGGTTGAACGCATCCAGGCAGTGGCGGATGAAGCCCTTTTGCGAGAGGTGGGCCAGGCGCTTGTTGTTGTGATCGTCACCAATCAAAACGTCCAACAGCGAGAAGGCCAGCGACCTGACGTTGACACCGAGGGTAAATAATATGGTACGGGGGACTGGGGAGGTTCCCGTGAGCGCTAATTTGCGGTACCTCCACAGGTTCAGCGAATGCGCGGCGTCGCTGGCGATGGTCTCAATCAGACGAACACCGGCGCTCTCCAGGATAGCAAAATTACGCTTGTCCAACTCCTGTTGCCCCTCGAGCAGCTCCGAATACGATTGGACCTACAGTGCACAGCGAGTTAGCGGAGGGCGAGCTGCAAAGCAAACGTTCGTGACGTGCAGGTTTACGAACCATGGAGTTGTCGTGGGCCACCAGGGACTGGGGAGGCGGACGGGTGAACTGCAGGTAGTTGAGGAGTGCGCCATATATGTTCCCGCGAAGCAGGACGGAGCTGTCCCTTCGCAGGGCTGCCTTCACCAGGCCCTGCAAAATCTCCTGCAGGTGCTCAGTCGGCAAGTACCGGCGTCGGTCTGATTGAGGGCACAGCAACAAGTCAGGTCGTCACGTGTTGCTTAGGGATCGAAAAGCACGTGAATGGAAGCTTACCCTCGGAGGTGGCGCCCCTGTGCTGCTCGCGAAGCTTGGTCAGCGCAAAGACCACGACCAGGGACATCTTCTCCGCCACCTGGTTGAGGGAAAGGTTAGCTGGTTCGTCGCAAATAGTCAAGCGAGTGTGAGAAGGGGCATACTGCGAGCCGGCAGTCCTTTTCGTTGGCCAACTTGGTGAGTAGGATATCGAGAAGGTCGTAGAGCACATCTTCGCCGGCGATTTGCCTGGTGAAGAGGAGGAAGATTTGCTCCGGCGGTCAGCAAGCGAGGCTCCAGATCATTAAAAACTGTGGCTGGTAAATCACCTGATGGACTCGTAGCACCGGGCCAAAGAGACCTCGGTAAGCTGCCGCCAGGCTTCGAAGTACTTGAGCAGAGACACGAGCCTGTCGCTGAAGGCGTTCAAGTCGACTACCTCCCGTAGAATGCGCTCCGCCTGTTGAAGGGTTCAGTGAGAACGACACAGAGATCACGGGACGTCGAGCACGACAGTAAGTCGAACGAACCTCAAGAGCAAGTTGGTCGCTTTGAATTGCGTATTCCGCTTCGCGCTGCCTCTTCTGCATGTGCTGTGGGTGGAGGTAACGGGTGTCGTAAGCAGGTGACCACTACAATTTGAAGAGGAGGGAGGACATACGAGAATCTGATTGACTGAGTCGATGTCGTAGTATTCGGTGTTGTATTCATAGGGTCGCCGGCACTCTGCCTCAATCTTTGTGACGTCAAAGAGCGACGAGGCGAGCTTCTTCGGCTGCTCCAGGGTCAAGTCAAGTGCTGTTGCCACCGCGGGAGAGACGGTGAGAGGCGTTGCAGGGCGAGCACGGACAGAGGGGGTATGATCATACAAGACATGAGCGCGAGGATCTTGCGTGAATCTGCTTCTTGGTCCATGGAGAATGGTTCATCATTCTCTTCATCGTCGACTCCTGGAGGGAGCAAAGCGAAATGAATAACCGAACTTGCACCCCATCAAGTGCCGGGGCTAAGAGCGACGTACCTCCTTGCAGGCTCTGCGGAGTGGCGTAGAGGATGGTCAGCAGGCGGTGCGTGTTCATGCGATTGCGCCCGCTGCTCACGTGCAGTTCGAGTGCCACGGTCTGTTCCACCAAGCGGAAAGTTAGAGGGTTGTCATGTGAGTATCAGCATTGGCGATCGGCACGTAGGTCCGTTGTGCGTACCTTAAGGAACCAGGAGCGTTGCTTGAGCTCAGAACGGTAGACCGTGGCGTCCTTGCTGAATCGAGTTGCCAGCATCCTCAGCTGCTCATAGAAGAAGTCTGTGGACAGAGGGCGGGACTGAGTTCAAAGTGGCCAGTGGAGGAGTAAGCGTTCGGTTCTGTCTGTACCTTGCTCTCGGTTGTTCAAGAACCGGAAGATGGGACGATGGGTCCTTCTGTTGGCGCACAGCTCATAGATGAGGCGATAGCAGTCCTCGCACAGGCTAGGGTAGAGCTGGGCAAAGTCTCTATCCCTGAGTTGTTCCAGGATGACATGCAGCACCGTTCGGCCAGATCTAAAGTGAAGGCACATAAGAAGATGAGCGCCGGTGCCCATTACGTAGTGGGCCGTGTAATCGCTGTGAAGGGACAGTCAGCGTACTTGTTGAGGTCGGTCTGCTCGAGAGGCATCTGTGGATCGAAGCCCAGGAGGAAGTGCGTCATGTTCACCGGAGGAGAGTTCAAATTCTCCAGAAGCAACGTGAGAATGGCCTTCTTGATCTTGACGCTGAAGCAACCGCGCTTGATGACGGGATCCAGGTCTTTCGGAATCTCCTGATCGGCTGTGAGAAAGAGGAAGAGGTCAGCTGATGGATCAGACGACGCCATGGTAAGCGGAGATGCCTTACCTTCCTGTTCGCTCACTTCTTCCTGGCTCTCTAGGCGTTCGACGTAGCCATCCATGATGTCCTGAGCGATCAGGTCAAACGAAGGGACCAGCTTGCCGCTCCTCTTGCTCAGCATACGAATGATGTTCACCGAGAAGTAGGGCAACTAGAAGAAATGCAGTGAGTAGGCGAGTAAGCAAAGTTTCACGACCGCAAGAGGCAGCGTACCTTGAGGTTGCGGTCGTAGCTTACACAGCGGGCGATGCTCACGGCATAGTCGTTGACCAGGGCTTCCGTGAGAGGAGTCAGCTGCACCCTCTGGTGGGGAGGGAGCAGGGTCGTAGCCGCGCGGTAGGCCTGAACGAATTGCTCTTCCACCACGAGCATCCGGTTGAGCAGCTGCAGTTCGTACAACCACACAATGTTAGATCCGTAACACAAGAAAGCAGGGGAAGAGCTTAGCGGGACATGCCTTGAGGCTGAGGATCATGGCACGCTCGATGTAATCAAATTCCTCGCTGCTCTCCACATCGGACAACAACTTGCCAGCCGCCGTTTGGATGATCGAGAGCACCTACGCAAGAATAAGAACGTTAACAGAGGGCTCAATAGAACAACCGTGCACCGCGGAGTACCTTGCGAAGCGGTTCGACTCTTCCGCCGAGGAAGCTTTGCAGCAGGAGGAAACCAGAAGGCAGCTGAAGCGCCTTGGGTGAGGCAGCGTTGTCCTCCATGATTTGGAGCTCATCCGGTTCGTATGTGTTCGCTAACTGGAATGGAGACATTTTTAGTAATCTGACTCTCCAGAGGGACTACGACAGCTACAAGCTGAAAAGCTGAGAGCGCACCTCGTGGAAGATCTTGAGAGCGGCGTTGGCAACCTTCCACTTCTCATTTGGCCGCATGTAGCCCTGCAAACGTCGAACACAGCATAAAAGTTGGCCCAAAGTACTGCGTCAGCCACAGCGGGGGGCTTGCAGGTACCCTGGAGTCAAAGCGGAGGAAGACGTTCTCGAGGATGAAAGCAAGGTAGGGACCGAATCCACGGCCTCCACTGTGCCTCGGGGCGAGAGCAACCAACGGACAGTTCCTTATGACCTGCGCGCCGAGGGAGGGAGGGGTCGGCTACAATTCGTATAGACTACAGGATGTAGGCCAACGTACCATTTGCAGCATCTTCATGAAGGCGATGATCTCCGGGTACTCTTGGACGCTGGACTCAGCTCCCTCCAGCTCATTTCGGATGTCTTCTCCCTGCCCGTCGCCTGCAGTGCTCAGGATTCTTCTGGCCTCCAGGTGGCGCCACACCTGTGATGTTCATCAAGTTAGTGCGGGGTGGACTCGCCTTGGAGGAGGGAAACGCGCACCATCTCAGCACCATTCGGTGAAGCCGCAAACGCAGCGAGCGTGCTGTAGATCTTGGCCTTGAGAGTGTGCGGAATGGGGCAGATCACAAGATTGAAGAGATTCTCGATGACGTTCCACTGCGCGTTCTCCACCATGCTCATGCGGGCTGTTTCGCTGCAAATAGCCACCTGGAAAACAATACCTTGAGCATACACGCCATTCCTTCCATAGGTGCAATCTGCACTTTGCAGGCGCGTACCTGTTTGGTCAGGTTGAGGATGGCGACGAGGCCGTTTTCATCATCAACGCTCAACATCTTGACCGTCGCTCCGCGGATGTTCTGCATCGAGCGCTAGAGAAACAGAAGCACCACTTGGGTTAATGCCAATGTCGTCGTAACGACAAAGAGCTTCTCACATACGTGATAGTCTTCGGCATAATTACCCAGGACCCTGAAGAAATGGTCCCAGCTAACGATTTGAGGTGCCGCTGCAGCGAGGTTGGTGAACGTCTGGAAAGAGAAATAGGATGAGATCACTAACATTTGAAATGGAACAAGCGAGAAGGAGTCAATACCTGCGTGGCAGGTCTGGCGCCAGAGGATAGGGCGGCAAGCATGTTGATGTAGTGGACGAAGTACTGGGGATTCATCGCGTCGGCAGCGAAACGAACGAAATGAGCAAGAGACCTACGCAACGGATTACCAAACAATACACTTGGCGTAAGTTACGAGGCCATCACTGCTGGCCGAGAGACTTGCGCACCGCGTGTCGTAGGAGCAATCCCAGAACTTCAGGCAGAGGGCTTCTCTTCCCTGTGCAAGAGTTGAGCAATGAGTAAGCGGCCTTCACAAAAGCTAGGCCAAAGGAACATTTCCACATTGACCAAATGAGCACCTTGTAGAGCGCTGCGCAAAAGCGCATCAGATCCTCAAAGTCGGGCCGAATGGATCCTGGTATGCGTGAAGAGTCAGAAGATACATCGGCCAACATGGAGTCAGACGCGTGTCTGGCCAACGACCAGCCAACGTACCTGCTTGTCTGTTGAGCAGTCGGTTGCGAAGCAGAATTTCCTCCTTTTCGCGCATGGTCTCGATCTGCAAACGATGAAGATGAGGTTCGTCACTGAGGTTGCGGTTGTAACGGAGCGCAAAGGAACGAGAATACGAACCCTTTCAAGCAAATTGGAGAGGACGCTCACAAGCATGGTGTGGATGACCTGGACCATGTAGGTTTCCTCCATATCGCTCTTGAAGTGCCTGTGCTGCAGGATGCCTACAAAGAAGTTGAAGCTCCCCTGATGACCAGCAGCAAAAATGAGTACCAGTGAACACTAAATGATAAGTTGCGCTGCAGCTCACCTGACGTTTGGCCTTTCGCCAGGCCTCGCTCACCCTTCGTTTGTTGGCCACATCAGACTCGCCGTGTTTCTGTACAAAATTGTGTGAGCCCAACTTGCAGACGAAACACAGAGGGGCGGCTTACCCGTATGAAAACGGTCAGGAACCACGCCCAGGCGAGCGCGACGGCAGCCTGCGCGCCGGCTGCACAAAAACACGCTCAGACCGTAGTTAGCAACCATGCATGTTACGGGAGGGCGTGAGTGAGGTTCCACACCGTTAGCCCAAGGCTGAGCGAGCTCCTGGTTGATTTCATCGATGCCGCGAGGGCTCTTCTCGAGGGCCGACAGTCTCGCTCCGCCCGGGCTCACATGGAGATCAGTTTCGTCTCCAGCGAGGCGATCCAGGTTCAGACAGCTGATGATGATGACCAAGACCTTGTACATCATCTGCAAAGGCGACAGTGCGATGAGTGGAGACGAAAGCAATAACAGAAGGATAAGGGCAACGAACGGAGAAGATGTCAAGGTCGGTCGTTGCGCGCTTGAAGGCTTCGCTGATCTTCTTGAAGAGCTGCAGCAATTCCAGAAGCTGCTTTGGTGTGGCCTCCGTCTGGTAGAAAATGGCCAACAGAATGCTGACCATGAGCGTGCACTCCTTGGTTTTGTACTGCCTGATTAGGACAGCTCGCTCGTGAGGGATGTCCCGGGGCGTGTCGTCCCCCTGCAAGTGGGGCAGGTTCTTCTGCACGCAGAGAAAGTAGTACGTCAGCAATGCATGGCGCACTTGATCTCGTAGTGGAATGCGCGCGAAGAGAAAGGGACCTGTATAAGAGCGATGAGGTTGGACGGGAGTCCCTTGTCGAGAAGCTCTTCAGTGATAGCGACGATTTCCGAATGGACCTCAGCGTCGAAGCGACTCAAGCGCCCCTGAGCATAAGCGCACGATAGAGGTGAGATCAACGCGTAGCACAAGAGGAAGGGAGTGAGAGCACCTTGAAGAGCAGTAGCAAGTCTTGGAGCGCATACTCTCTCAAGCCAAAGTAGATGCTAATGGCAGTGGTGAGCAGTTCGTCAGGCGGCACCGCTTGGCCCGGGTACTAGAAGAGAGTTCAGAGAGCTTGTAAGGAAGTGCAGCGAGAAGGGGACAGGGAAGAGGGAGGCAACCTGCGCGTAGGTCGAGCGAAGGAGACCGAAGCACTCATACTCATTGATGTTCAATTCATCGCTGAGCTTGAGGATCTGTACCACGAAATTAACGTTGGCAAGGAGAAGCAGAGCAAAGAATGGAAGATCGGAACGCACCACTTCAGTATCGGACTTATTGAGGGTCAGCCGTTCCCCCTCGATTACGACCTCGTTATTTGTAGTGAGGTTATGTCGGTGTGCGGCGTTCTTGCCCTGCACCACAAATCGAATTAAAATTGAACAAATTATAAAGAGTAAATTACAGCGATCTGCCCTTGGCAACTCTTACTTACCCCTCCATAGCCCTTGGATGGATCAAGCAGCTCCTCCTTCGTGCTGAGCAAAGCGTTGTGCAGCTCTCGCACCTCGCTGCGCGTGACCCTTCGATTGGCGTCCACGCGGGTCAGCACGCTGAAGATCAGCTCTAAAGGTGGCGTGCGTTTCTCCATGAACGATGGCCGTCCAAAAGCGCGGAATCGGAGGCTGAATGGACAGATTAATGCCACACCGAGACAAAGGCCAAAATGGCGCCAAAGAAAGTAGGAAAAAATAAGAAAAGACCTTTTTTTTCTACCACAACCTCGACTGTGTCCACGATCTGCGTGCCATGTGAGGGCAGACAGATTGATGGACTATTACCATTACATTGTGTCAAATCAGTGGCCACCATTCCGTTCGGATATCCACAAGCGACGTGCCTCGTCGGCACCTTGCCTCACCATGGCCCGCACTTCCTCGCGATCCTCCTCCCCTGACCCTCCCCAGCCTTCTTTGCCTACATCTTCCCCATCCGGATCTTTCCGCTCTATCAAGCCTCTGCCGCCACTCGGTGAGACCCTGCGGATCGTTCCCTTTGTTAGCCTATGCGCGATGGTTGGGGTGCTTACGCGCGTCGGCCTGGACGAGCTGTTCGGACCTAACGTGCTGGACGTAACCTCGACCGAGAGCGCCACCTTCCCCGACTGGTTCCCCAACGCGTGGGGTAGCTTCGTCATGGGCTTCTTCGTGCCAATGCGCAAGTCGCCATTCTTTGCCAGGTGCGCTCCTCTTTCATGCAAGAACGAAGCGAAGGAATGCGGAGATGGCTGTTTGTTGTTGTGCTCACTGCACCTCTCTACGTATGGTTGGACAGGCGCCCATGGCTGTACGTGGGATTGACCACCGGCTACTGTGGATGCACCACGACATTCTCCTCGTGGAACCAAGATGCCGCAGCGTTCGTCGTTAGTTCGGCAGATGTGCGTTCTCTCAGCCCTATTCGTCTGTGTGGGCCAGGCCGAGTCCTAAACGATCACCCACACGCATGTGCAGGTTGTAACCTACCTCCTCATTCTCTTTGAAGGCATCACTGCCCCCTTGGTCGGCTTCATCATGGGTACCTACGCTTCTCTTGCTTTCGTTCATATTGAAACCCTTCTCGGCTTCGTGTAACCTGTCTTGTTGCGGCGTACAGGCAGACATGCGAACGAGTTCTTGATGATCGTGATGGATAAAGCGAAGACGTGGACCAAGCGACGACGAAAAGAGGGCACCTCCCGAGCACTCAACGCTGGAGGAGATGGCGGTCCATCCAGTACGCGAAAAGGTAAACCAGCGGTGGTTGCTGGCGAGGTGGAGATGCACGACGTTGCCGAAGCGAGCGGTGAAGAGTCGACAAAGGGCAAGGAGCGGATGGACGACGAAGAGAGGCCCGAGCCACCGAAGAATCCGCCTGCCGATGAGGAGCACACGCGGCAACAGCAGGAAAAGCAACCAGCCGCCACCCACTGGAAGGTCACCCGTGCCGACTTGCTGTACTGCCTCCTGCTCTCATCCAGTGTAGCGCTTCTCTGCTTGGTGTGGCTCCTTCTGGAAGAGTACGGCGGAGTGACCAAGCGCTACATCTGGATAGCCTGCCTCTTCGCCCCCTTTGGTACGCCATCACAAGGTTGCTCCAAGCTCTACACACCAGCAGTACTGACGTATGCGAGGCCTTCTTAGGAGCCGTGCTTCGCTACGTGCTGTCGCGCTACAACGCCTGGCGGCGGTGCGTTCGTTTCCCGTTCTTCACCTTCCTCGTCAATGTCGTGGGCTCCATCGCCCTCGCCCTGGTCGTCATCAGCGTCGATCTCCGTGGCTACGACATCGACCACGATCTTCCTGGCTACACTCTTCGCGGGTTTCAAGTCGGCTTCTTGGGTACGTGCGTGGCCTGCCATCACGCATGCGTGTTTCTCCAGCTCACATGTTCTTGTACCACGCAGGCTCGTTGACGACCGTATCAACGTTCATCGGCGAGCTGTATGCTCTCCCATCAGTGCCCTATGCCTACATCTACGCCATCGCATCCCTGGGCACAGCGCAGGCCGCCCTCATCCTCATCAACGGCCTGCACCAGGAGACAGCGTGACCGCCGTGGTGTCGGCAATAAAACAAAAGATTTCGATTTGCGAACCCGCAAATTTCTCAAAGCTCATCTTCAAACGCGATCAGAAGAGATGCCGAGGGTTCATATCAAAGAAAAAAAGCGAAAGAGGGGTACGACTGCTGCAGCGGCACCCAAGGATTTTACGGTACGAGAGATCGAGCTGGATCATCCGGAGCGGATTTAATCTTTTCAATTTCATCTTTGCTGCTCAGCGATTGCATCGTGCCTGCCCCCTAACACGAGCGAGGCCCTATTCCAATTACAGAAAAAGAAAGCCAAGTTGGGCAAGAAGGCGAAGCCCACAGGGAACCAGACGGTCACTGATTTTCGAGCTCGGTCCATCGTTCTCCCGGAGCAAAGCCTTCTCCAGGACAAGGTACCTCGGTGTCTCCCTCTACGTGTGCCCCCGTGCGGTCGTACTCTAACCTTGCTGTACCACAGGGCACGGTGGTGAACAAGCGCAACCTCTCCCTGCAAGACCTCTTGTCCCAATGCGCTCACTATAACGCTAACGTCCGCAAAGGTAAACCTTACCGAACGAACACGCATGTATGCCACCACGTCTTGCGTGTCTGATGGTCTGTTGTGTGCACGCAGAGGCCGTGCTCGGCATGAAGGACCTCTTTTCACTCCACCCGCAAAGCCTGGGTTCGTCGTTGGCTCGGCTGTTTGACAAGGTGTTCGACCTGATCAGCGACGAGGACCTCTACGTGCGGCAGGCTGTCCGCACCCTCTTTGAGTTCCTTCTGCCTCTCATTCCAGCGGTACGGCTCTCCTCTTGATAGCTCAATTCAATTATCCGCCTGTTGCTCTGCGAGAGAGCTGGGGATGCTGATTGGATACTCTCTCCAGCGCTTGATGCAACCATACATGAAGTTGTTCGTCATTTACCTCACCAACGGGTACCACTAGCTTATGCTTTGTACTACGATTCAGTGGTTCGTGCTGACGTTTGCCACCGCAAAACTGATGCACCTTCTTTTACCTCATTGCAGCATGACCAACATCAACCTTGAAGTGCGTCTGTCAGCGCTTGAGCTAATCAAGCTGGTCATCGTCCACTTGCCTGAGTTTCTGCCCACCTTCTACATCGAGGTATGTACTTGGCCAGTGCACCATCTGCCGTTTGACTGCCCCGACCCTCCCTCATAATGCTGGCCTTCTTCTTTGTGCAGCTGTTGCCCAACTTTCTGGATCTTCTTGCCTCAGTGGGCTTCGGCACACGAAGCAGCACGCTGCCCAGGGACACCTCCAAGAAGACCGGCTTTCAGAAGCACTTGCCCATATTGAAGAGGTACTCGAGAGCCCTCTCACCTGAAGCTTAGAGTTCAGGTGCACAGTACTTACTCGCCATGGTAAATGGGCAGCCTGTACCATCTGCTCAAGTCAGTCCACGCGTACAAGACTGCACAGGCGTCGGAACAGAAGTCCTCCACCTCCACCTCGGCCAGTTCCACGTCCGTCTTCTCTTGGGATTGGACCGAGTACAAGAGGCGGTGGCCACAGGCTGTACCATCTCCGCCTTGGTCTTCCTTTTTCTGCGATCGATCTCTTACAGTACCATCTCTACGCAGCACGCTCGCTTCTTTATGACGAAGAGCGCCATTGAGAGCAACGTTGAGTCCATGATCGACCAGGATTCGCCTGTCTTAATCTCAGGTTTGCCCTCCGTGGTTGCGAGGTTGTGGATATGAAATTACGGTGTGTGGACTGGTGGGAACTAATCATCACGCGGCGTGCAGAGAGTGCAGTGTTGACAGACTTTTCTAAGAAGATCATCCCTTCGCTGCTCAAGCGGTGGCTCGAGTGCTCGCCTTCCGATCCCTTCACCTCTACGGCCAACCTGGAATGGTACATACGCACGACACACACGATACGACACCATTGCAGCCCTAACGCAATGTCGCATACACCAGCATGGCTCTTGTGCTCGACATCATCCACATGCTCTTCATACTCAACGACAAGGCCAACAAACGCAAGGAGGGCGAGCACGCGGCAGCGAGTCAGACCTCCGTCGTCTTCGGCAGCTTTCTGGCTGATTTCAAGAAATACCTCATGCCCCACTTCCCCATCAGCGAACCCATCAGCAAGTCGGTCGAGGTGACTGCCCCTTTCCTTTGTCCCCAATGCCCCCAACCACATCCAACACTAACGCTCTTGGCGATGGCTGCAATCCAGGACAAGAAATCGAAGGAGGGCGCGAACATGCGATTGACGGTCAGTCGCCTCAACTGCACGCTCTGTGCGGTCATGGCCCACTTCGTCGAGCCCAAAGCTATCGAGGAAATAGAAATGGAGCTGGAGGCCGAGAAGAGGTGACACTTACCTACTTTGCACCTGCGTTCTGCTTTTGGAGCTCCCGCTGACTTGCACTCGAATGCGATGCTGCAGTCGGCCTGCCCCTGCACCGACTGCTGCGCCGCTGCCGGCCTTCTTGCAGAAGAGGGACGACAAGGCGCGGGACCCGGACGACGACGTGATGAAGGCTATCCATGAATCGAACCGGCCAGACAAGTGGCTGACCGCGCTCTATCGCCATATTGTCAAGAAGCTGAAGGACAAGGAGACCGCCGGTAACAAGGTGGGACAGCTTTTCGCCTCTCGGCTTGATGGGTGGGGTAAGTGTAGTGCGAGGCTGACACGATTCTTCTTTATCTTAGGGCATGGTGCAAGAGGTGTCGCTGCTCCTTCCAGTTGTACAGAAGCTCCTGCCGGCGCTGTCTCCTCCTTTGCAGACGCAACTCATGGAGGTACGGAACATTCTCGGTTTTACGATTGTGGCCGTGCTCTCATCACATGCGTGCGACGATTGGACAGGCGTTCCATTCGTTCTACCTGGCTTGTCACATCATGTCGCAAGCGAAGCGCAAGTGCATCAAGTGGATCGTGGTGCTGCTCACCACGCCCGCGCATACCCGTGGCGGGTGGTCGCCCGACTCGACCATGACCCAGCAGTGGATTCTCTCCTTCCCGCAGATCCTGTGGAAGCTCCAGGACAAGAACACCACCACTACTCAGGTACTTACTCCCTGTGCACGTCAACTTGACCGCCAACAGAATGCTGACGCCACACCCCGACAGCTTATTCTCACCACTCTGGTGGAGTTGATCAACCGAAAGCGCCATGACTCGGAGGCCCTGCACACGGTACCGTGCCAACATTGTCCTTAGATCTAGTGTTGGCACCTATGATCGCCGGCTAACCATGGTTCGCTTGCAGAGCTTGCAATCCCTCAAGGACCACCTGGTCCCCTTCTTCTTCACCCAGGTCCCGGCCACGAAAACACGCAAGGGTATGCCCCTCTTCCCTTTCCCCTCCCACGCAGCAAGCGAGTCGCGCCGATTCGGCTACTTGACACCGACCTAACGCATCTACACCACAATTGCGGCGTTGCGGCGTGCTCGTAGCATCCAACATCTACGGTCCCTTCGTGCTGCTGCCGGAGGAGCTCCAGAGGCTGGCCCTGCAGCTCGTCTACTACTTCGATGCCCTGCCAGCCAAGCTCCTCAAAGCCCTCACCGCTTGCTGTACCGCCCCTCATACCGTTATTTTGTTTGTATTCGTGTTGTCACGTTCTGTGGCTCACTCTTCGCGTTGTGCTCACCAGCGCGTAATCTGAACATGTCGGTGCTCCGCTACATGACCGAGATTCTCTACCATTCCTACGTCAAGGTACCTCCCCACAAGCCAGGCCTGGCTTTCGTTCCTTTATGCGCAGCAGTACTCATTGCTCTTTGTCGCGATGACCCCAGGGCGCCTTGTCTCAATTCGAACTGGCCTCCACCGTGCTCTCGCTGTTGGTGGCCAACTCGGCCAACCGCAAGTACCAGGATACCGACGAGGATGAGGAGGACGACGGAGAGGAAGTCGAGGAGCTGACGCCGCAGCAGGCGCGCAAGAAGACGCGAACCAGTAGTGAGGCCACGACGTCGACCTCGACACAGAAGCAAACGCGATCTCGAGCAGTGAAGGACACTCAGAAGGGGAAGGAGAAAGAGAATGAAATGGAAGTGGTGGTTGTGAATGCCGACGACGACGAGGGCGAACCAGTGGTGGAAGATCGAGCCGCCGCCGCTGGTGGCGAGAAAGCCGCGGCCAAGGCGGAACGAGCGCGTACGGAGAGACGCGAGGTGGCCGAGATCATCGTGGCCAACGTGCGCAAGTGGGGCGTCACGGAAGCGCTCGGGTCCATGCAGTCCATGCTCACCCTCCTTCTGGTACCTTCACTCCCCTCCGCTCAACCACTTCGCACACACGCCTGACCCGTTCCCCGCTCCCCCGCCGGTGTCGATGCGCTGCGATCAACAGACCACGGAGGCGACGGACGTGGAGACGAAGGAGACGCTGCTGCTCTTCCTCTGCCTCTGCGCTCGGACCCGTCGGGCGTCCCACAACGGTGGTGGCAATGAAGCGGCCCCGACTGGGCTGCCTCCGGGCCTGGCCGCGGTGATGCCGCAGGCCATCTTCGCCTCCCTGACGGCCGACTGGCAGCAGGCCGAGGAGTCGCTCGCCGCGACGCGGTACGACTCAGTGCTCGACATCCTGGCATCCGATTCAAGCATCCTCTCCGCCTACCTTGCCCTCCTCCTCGACAAGCTCGACGGTACGCTCCCTCACCGCTTTTCCCAACCACAGTCCCAGCGCTGACCTTTTCTCTTCCTTTTTCGCTTGGCAACGTAGGCCAGCGAGATCAGGTCCTGCATTTGGTTCTGTCCCTGGTTCTCGAGAGTCGCCTGCAGCCCATGTTCGCCGCTGCCGACATCCAAAGCCGGCTCCAGCCGCTCGCCTCCGCTCTCCTCCAGGTACGCTGCGCCACATTCAATTGGAGACCCTCCTGACCTGCATCGTCCCCGGGAGAGGGCGTCGTTGATGTATGGTCTTTTACTCATTCCCTTCTTGTTGCCCGCCACAGGGAACGGACACGCTGACGCCCGCCCAGCACAAGCTCCAGGTCGAGATGCAGCTGCTCTACGGCTCCTTTTGAAATCGGGAGACCGAGCTCTGCGCGTGCTCTTGTCGTTGTGGTTGTCGTATGGGGCCTACCTAACCAACACGCACGCGATAAATCCAAAGCTTTCCCCGGCGAAAAGGACCAATAGCCGGGGCGCATCGGGGTTTATTGACGGTGTGTAGGGTCGAACCTTGCCTCCTTTTGTGCCCGCTCGCCGTACCGACACACGACCCGCCATGGCACCGCGCCGCCGCTGCGGCAGCACACCCCGACATGGATTAATGGAGTGGCCCACCTTGTTTTCCCTCTTCCTTCTCCTCACTTTTGTCGCCTCTCCCGTTTCTTGTTCTACTCCGCCCTCTTCAACCTGGACCTCAACCTCGGCCTCTTCTTCATCTTCTGTTCCTGCATCAAGGCTTCGAAGTCACCCGACGCCGTCTTTGTCTCCTCCGTTGGCGGAGCGAGCGAGCTCGAGTGTGGCGTGCGTGCCGTACCAGGGCGCGCCGGCCACCGGCGGCAAGTGCGACTACGTCGTCCTTCCCGCCGCCTCACCCTACCCGGCCAACATTCTCCTCCGGTACTTCACCCATCCACCTCTATTCTGGGCCTTCTCCGAATCTTCCTCCTCCTCCTCTGGTGATGGTGGGGGTTCATGGCACACCCGGTCATAGCACCACCATGGTGAACACGATCCTCGCGCCGAGGCACTATTGCGGAGGTTTCTCCGCCACTCGGGCGCTTTGGTGCAAAATGACAGGAGCCCTTTTGCGAGGGGGCTAAAGCACACACTTCTTCTTCTTCTCCTTTCTTCTTCCCTTCTGCCCTGCTCTCTGTTATCATAGTAATGCCACCTATGAAGAGCTCGACGAAGAGGTCGGGGCCAAGGTGCGAAACCAAACCCTTTTCTTTTTTGAGCCCGAGCCCAGGGTGTAACCGCTCAGGCGTGTTGATGCGTGCTTGTGCAGACGGTGCTGATGGGCGCCTTCTTTCCGCCCGAGTGCCGCAACCCGCTGCTGGCGCTCACGTGCATGGGCTCCTTCACCCACTGCCGCTTTTCCACCATGCCCAGCTTTGATGGTGCGCACCACCCAGCATCGCTGGCCTTATTCATCCGTCCCGGACGTCCCCTTACCTTCTCGTTCTCGTCCGTACCATCAGTGTACCCGCCGTGCAGGTCGGTGTGCGAGGCTGTTCTGTTGGGTTGCACGGCGTTCTTTGAGTCACAGGGCATGACCGTACGAGCCACGTCACGCTGCTGCTGGCCAACCTGTCTGCCTGCCACAAGCCAAAACCAAGAATGCTTAACCCCGGATTGTTACCGTTGTGTGCTTCAGAGCCAGCTGCCGGATTGCGACATGACCGACAACAGCACCGGCACGGTCGTGCCCGCCTTTCCGCCCGACGGCACGCAGTGCCTTGCCATGCCCAGCAATCTCTGTACCCTTCTCCTCCGCCTGCCATGTTGTCACCGGTCTTGTTCGGTGTCGACTGACGGTGATGGTGTGTCACACACGCAGTCGTGCCGTACAGTCAGGTGGACTGCCCGTATCCGCTCAGGTACAACCGGGACGAGGAGGACTCGTTCGCCGAGTCGGACTACGACGGGCAGGTCATGTGCGTGATGCCCTGCCCCAACCCCATGTGGACCGACAGCGAATGGAACGGCGGCATCATCGCCATGATGATCGTCTCCGGCATCTCCTTCCTCCTCGCCACCATCCTCGTACCCTTCCTCCCCCCTCCCCGAATTCACCTCAATCCCACCACCACTCAACATCGCCTACTCCCCCCGATTCCAGGTGGTGACCCTATTGCTGCGCCCCAGCAAGCGCCGCTACCCCGGCATACTCTACGTCTACATCGTACCACCACCTTCCACCACTGCCATTGCCCACGGGTAGTCCTCAGTGCTGATACACGATGGACGGGGGTGGGTGGGTGTACAGTCGATCTGCTCGATGGCGGTGGCGTTCATGGTGATCTTCTTCCCCATCATCTCTGGCGGCCCCACGCGCATGGTGTGCACTCGGGTACAGCTGGGCCCACGCTCCCCACGGCTTGGGTTGGGTTCGCTGCGCTTTTGGTGTGCTGGCATTTTAACTCCGAACGAACACACACGACCAGGGCGATCCGCCGCTCGAGGTCACGTTCGACAACGCGCGGGAGCACGACGGGGCGGGAGTGCCGTGCGTGCTGCAGGGCATGGGCATCCTCTACTTTGCCTTGGCCGCCAACTTCTGGTGGCTGGCCCTCTGCATCAATGTGTTTGAGATGGTGTTCCTTGGGCGGAGCTTGCATGTCGTACGCAAGTGGCACCTCTTCTACCACATCTTCGCCTGGGGCGCGCCTCTGCTCGGCGTCATCATCGTCTTGGCCGGCACCGTACGCCTCACCCACCAACCCCACCAACCCACCAACAACCTCTCACACAAGAAACGTTGTGTTGGCTGGTGCGCAGTCATTCGGCGCGCTTCCGGCGGTCCCGTATTGCTTCGTGGCCGGCAACGAGTGGTGGCAGTGGACCATCTTCTACATTCCGGTCGTTTCGTGTCTGATCATCGGCACCATCCTCATCATCGCCTCGGTCATCCGCTTCGTCCGGGTACTCATCTCTCACTCTCTTTCTCTCTCTCTCTCATCGCTTTCACTTTCTTCGCTTTCTGCCAACTCCTCGCGGGGGTCTTCGTGTTTTAGGTGCGATTCCGCTTCAAGGGACAGGAGGGACAGAAGATTGCCCAGACGGCGCGCTTGCTGCTGCTCATAGTCATGTATTGGCTGCTCCTCCTCTACCCTGTGATCTATCGCATCTACACCCGAGCAAGCCAAGGTACGCACCGCTCGGCTGCTGTGCGACACTGCCGGTTGGAATGTGCCGCGGCCATTGACCCACGGACTCGCAGACGAGATCGCCGACTCTGTCGAGCAGCAAGTCACCTGCAGCGCTACCACGGGGACAGCCTGGTACGCGCTCCACCTTTTGTTGTTACCGACGTTGGCGCAATCAGTCAAAGCTCACCCGCCAAGTGAGCGCAGTGAGCAAGAGCAGCGGCTGAACGTCGGGTCGTGGTTCCTCATGCTCATCGACCTGGGCGCCCACGGCTTCGTGGTGTTCGTGGGCTGCCTCTCCTGGGTGCGTGCCGTTTACCACAGCCAACTACACCAACGACCCCTGAAAACACACTGCAGCGGTTGTCCGGCCAGCCACTCACCCATCCCACCAACTCGCAGGATATGATCTACTTCTGGTGGCGCGCGAACAAACTACTGTACACTCGGCCCTGGCGAGAAGCCATCGACGAAATCAAGGTTCTCCGCACCACCATGCACTTCCCTCCTTTCCTTCTGGTGCGGCACGCTCACACGATCCACTCGCGCAGGAATTGATCACGTACGACGAAAGCGCAAACAGCAGCAGCAGCAGCAGTAGTGCCAACAGCAAGTTTAGGATGAGGTACGCCCCGTGCTGGGGGGTGCATGCCCGGTAACCAACCACGCACAGCAAGCTTTCTTACACGACCAATGCTACTGCTTGGCACAGATCGCAAGCGTCCAAGACCACAACAAGCAGCACCGACTCGGATGATGAGATCTAGATCAATCTATAGGAGAGATGAGTCAACCCTGCGGGAACCGAGAAGCGAAGCAAACAGCAATGTGTGGGCGTGGAGTGGAGTGTACGAGTTATTTAAAGAGAGAGAGAGAGAGAGACGAAAGGTAACAGTTTCAGACTACATCCGTCTCCTCCTTCTTGTCGAACAGGTCCGGTGAGTGCGGCGAGGGGATGCGATGACGCGTAAGGATCGCCTCCTCGGCGTTCTTCGCCGCGTTGGCCTCAAGAATGATCACCCTGACGCGGCGCAAGGTTACCAGTTGCGCGCCTACAGCAGTTGTAGTTGGCAGGGTGGGCGCGTACACATGTTCATCAAAATCGAAGCGCAGATAGGGCTGCTTGTTGGCCGCGACCAGCTTCGCAAGTTGCTTGAGGTTTTTGATCTTCACACGGAATGGGAGTTGGGTTACCTTGTGTGTGTGTGCGTGTGTGCGTGTGTGGCGGTTGTGTGTCGCACCTTCTGGTCGTTGAATCGCAGAAGCTGCAGGTTCGTCATCTGCTGATAGCCGTAGTTGATCTCATGCACCAAAACCGCGGAGAGGATCACCACCTGCCAGCCCCAGAGGTCATCATCCGCTCAGTTGCCAGCCGCCGATTGTCCCAATGGGGGCAGCAACGCGGGCGTCCAGGCGTCGTACCTCTTGGTCGGGCTCCTCCATGTATTCGGTGAGCGCCTTCATGCACAGCTTTCGCGGCGAGCTGTTGTACCAGTCTTCGCCGTACTGAAAATAGAAGTGAGAAGAGAACCACAGCCGCCACAATCACGGGCCGGTGCCGAACCTCTTGCAGATAGGGCTGCGTAAGCGGCGTGAAGACCAGACCGCCGTGGATGAAGAAACTGTGTGTGTGTGTGTGTGTATGTGTGTTTGTGTTTGTGTGGCCACCATAGCAATTTGTGAGAAAAAGGCTCAGAGGCGTCATAGAAGGTGGAGGAGGTTGCGAGCTCTGGTACCTTGGTCGCTGATCAAATCTGTGGATGGGCACCAGGGGCTGGACGGGGCTGAGCTGCACGCTGACCTCCTGTTTCTGCATCGACGGAACAGGTGACAATCACGACACCCAGGAGTGTGAGCTGTGGTCGCTGACACCAACCGCCTGTGTGCGAACACCGTACCTCGCCATTGCGCAGGATCTCAAGTCGGCAGTACTCGCCGACCTGCTTCATCGACGTCACGTAGTCGAAGAAAATGCGCTCACCTGGGTAAAGGGCACGAACCCAGATGTGAGGCTCACAGCAACCGTTGTTGACCAGCAATCGGAGCTAAAGGAGTGGCCCTTGGTCAGGGAACGAACGTTTTCGGAAGGCCACGGTGCCGTCGTTGGCGATGCGGTTGCCGTCGATGGAGAGAAGGACGTCGTCCTTCTGCAGGACGCCCTTCGCCTTGGAGACCGCCTCCACGTGATTCACTAGCACGCCGGTCTGGTCACCACGG
>CDFN01053291.1:0-14392 GCA_000826445.1 Acanthamoeba quina | reverse complement strand
CCCACGGCCCTGTTGGAGGCGTAGAAGGCGCTCACTGGGGGGTGGTGCGACACCTGATTTTGAAAGAATGAAAGGTGAGAGAGTTGCGGCACACGCATCTACCATTCCACAGATGGATCACATTGACAATAAAATGAGGGCACCAGTGCACCTGCTCCGAGACGTAGAACGACTTGGAGGTCCCGTGATCCCACTGGGCACGGAAGATCTCGCCCAGGATCGGGTTGTAGGGCTTCTTGACTCCCTACAAAACCAGTGCTTAATAAATGTAGAGAGAGCGATGATGGTGTCATAGCCGACGGCAGAGGTGCGTCTACCTTGGGGCGAATGTAGAAGCCAGAGAGATACCAACGAGTGATGGCGACCAGCCGTTCAACGGGGGTCTGGCACTCAACCGAGCTGCAGGAGATGGGCGTTGTTGGTTAAAAGAAGAAAGGATGAATTAAATCGTATTAAGTGGATGGAAAGGGAGAGGATGGTGGTCTGGTACCTGAGCATGACGTCAGGGTGAGTGAAGAAGTCGGTGAGCTTCTCCAGGAACGACTTGGGCTCCAAGATGAAGGTGGGGAGCGTGACGCGCGACAGATCCATGCCAATTCGCACCTGCGACAGCAGATGGAGCAGAATGTTCTTGGCCTCGGGCTCCAGGACCTCAGTCTCGGTGCCCTCGATCTGCTGCTGCTCCTCGCCTCCTTGGTCCATCGCTTCCTCAATCTCCTTGTCCTTCTTGTCCTTCTTCTTGTGCTTCTTGTCCTTCTTCCTGCTGCCGTCTTTTCCGTCCATGGCCTCAAAAAAAGGGATTTGGTTGGGGGCTACTCGACGCAGTAATTAGGAGAAGAGAGTGCAGTCGAATCTACTCGCACGGGCGTGTGCGGGCGGCGTGGAGGTTGGGGCGAGGACACAGAACAGACGAAAAATACCCAAACAATTTGCCCTTCGTGGGCTGGTGTCTGACGTGGTTGAAGGTCTTGACGTTTATTTGTCGACATTCATAATCAAGTATGTCTGGAATTTAGGGGAAGCTCTGGGAAAGGTTGCCGGGCAAGAGGTTCAGGCGTCGCGTAGGGAGGCGAGCTGCTGGTTGCACTCGGCCATGGCGGCCTGGGCCTGCTCCAGCCTGCGCTGGGCCTTGTCCCGTTTGCGCTTGAGCTGGCGCTTCTCCAGCGTGCGCTTGTGGGCGTCGACCCACTGGGTGCCGCTGGACAGGGCGGCCTTCTCGCGCTGGATGTGGGGCTTGAGGTGGCCCGTGAGGAATGCCATGTCGTTGGACGCCGTGGAGCCCACGTTGAGCAGCAGCTCGATCAAGTCGAGCGTCTGCAGGCGCATCGCGCGCTCGGGCTCCAGGTTGTTCGGGTCGGTGGCCACCGGCGGCGCCGAGCCGTAGCGCTTCACCTGGTCCACCAGCGACACCACGTCGATGACGAACGAGGGCTGCGACGACGTACGCGCGGCGCCCTGCTGGTCGTCCGTCGGAGTAGTGGCCTGTTTACATATACATTCATATATACATATAGATGTACAACATATTTGAATACCGGTGCGCCAGGGGTTGGGGTCGTACGGTCGCGTCGGTGTTCTTGGACTTCTTGCGCGGGCGCTTCTCCTTCTCTTTCTCCTTGTTCGAGTCCTTCTCCTTCCGCTTCGAGCTGCGCTCCTCCTTCACCGCGCTGCGTCCGCCGCTACCGAGAGGGGACGACGACAACGACGGAGATGACGAGCTGCTGGTCGTCGGCGCGGGCGCGAGCTCGAGGGGAGTGGTGAACAGCGACTGAGCGGTTGGTGGCGTCGGCCTGGTGAGTGTCGTCTGGGCCTGGGCGCTCGGCTGACTCGCTATCGGCGCCGGCGCCGGTGCAAGCGCGGCACCGGGCGTGGGCACCGCGGGTGCGGCCGGAGTGGTTGTGGATGACGACGACGACGACGACGACGCGGCTGAGGCTGAGGCGGCGACTCTCGCCTTGATGAGGCCTCGAGCCCTGAGCTGGGTCACGATGCCCAGGGCGAACTGGTCCTTCGTGGTCCGGGCGCCGATCTTGACGTCGTACTTGGCGGCCTCGGTCCTGAGCTCGGGCTTGGACCACATGGGCAGCGTGATCCTCTGTAGGATGTCGGCAATCAGGTCCTGCTTCAGCTGCCGTGTCACGCCCTCCGTCGGAAACTCTACTCCGACGCCACAATATTATGAAACACATACTAGTCAATATAGCCTACATGTTCCTAACATTGCGCTGGGAACGTACTGGCTTGGTGAATCTTGACGAGGCTCTCGCGCGTGCAGCGTTCGTAGTGCTCCCTGGCCTTCTCCACGGTGCGCTCGCCGTCGAGCGGGTAGGCGCCCTCGGGCACGAAACCGCCCTTGGCCGCCTTGCGCGACCCGCTCGGGCTTGCTGCCTTGGCCCCGGCCGCTGCGGCGCCATTTGCTGCCGGGGCCGAGGGGGTGAGGGTAATGACCTTCTCCGAGTAGGTGACGCTGGAGTCCTGCGGCAGTTGACCCAAGAATTGCTGCGCGAGTGGGAGAACATGTCAGGAAAAAATAGTGTGGTGTAAAGATGGAGGGAGTATTACTTCCATGACCGAGGCAATATGTTTGCTTTGTCTTTGGCGTGGTTCAGTTTGTTTTTTTTTGAACGTTAATTCGCCAGGCAACCAAACTGTACAATTTCGCGCCACGTGGTCCAATGATCAAAATCGGAGTTCACCATCAACGCCCACTCTAAAAGGGACCCCTTGAACTTCAACCCACTCGCTCAAAAGCGTTGTGCTGGCTGCCGCGCTATTATCAGCTTATAATACAAGCGCACGGGGGAGAATGACAAAGAAAGCGATGAGGCGAGAAGGCTGAGCTTGGGCCTTAGGACATTAGCTGCGGAAAGGATCGACTGGAGGCACGCTCGCGAGGGCGGCCAACTCTTCCTTCCACCCGAGCAGCTCCGCCAGAATGCCAATGCCCATGTCGCAGTCGCCCTACACGCCCAATGCAAAAGAGAGAAAACATCATCAGCATCAAGGGGACAACATTACGTTGCCGGTCTGAACTGAGCGTACCAGGAACTCAATGTCCCTCGCGTTGTCGCATTCCCCTACAGCGCGACCAGGAAAAAAAAGAGGTAAGGGCGATGAGGAAGAGAGTTTTGAGAGAGAGGGAAGGGGGAGATGGCGCGTACGGAATCGGAACCCGCCCTTCTTGCCGTCGGTGTCGTCGTGCTTCTTGCCCACCTCCTGTCGGTTGATGAGGAGCCGCGGCACCGTCGAGGGCACCTTGCCGAACAAGGAATTCGTGTGAGTTGCCGACGCTTCAACTTGAACGCTCTGTGTTGTGGGGAGGGGAGGTAGTGGCTCACCTTGTCGATGAGCTTGGAGAAGGGCTGCACTTGCAGGCTGGTGCCCAGGACGATCAACAGGTCGCACTTCTCAAAATCCTATGATTGTTGAAGCACGTCATTAGACTCAGTAAATATGAACGGTGTGTGCCGTGTGCCGTGTTGCGGACGTACCCGCTCTGCCAGAGTGTGGAAACGATGAGGGAGCGGTTCGCCAAAGAACACGACGTCGGGCTTCACGAAGCCGTCGCACTCATCGCAGATCGGGGAGCCATCGGTGGTGAGCACATCTGTTGCAACGACACGCGCAACGGTTAGGAACAACGAAATGGGTGGGGGAGGTGCCGCGGTGTGTGGTGCGAACCTCGAATCTCGGCCGGGTCGTGCACCTTCTCGCACCTGATACAGCGCGCCCCGAAAAAGGAGCCGTGGGCCTCCACCACCTTCTCCACGGGCACGCCGGCGATGCGCTCCAGACCATCGATGTTCTGACCACCAAAGACAAAGGTTAAAACGAGGGGCACGAGACAGAGGCAGCGATCGCAGCCGGCTTCGCTGGCTCGCACCTGTGTGTAGTTTCGGAGGAGGAGCCCCTTGTCGGCGAGAAGCCGAATGAAGTGGTGCACGACAGTGGGCTGGGTGGTGGGGAAAGATCGATCAGTCATCAACGAGCTGATAAGCTCATTACGCGGAGGTCATCAAACAGCACACCTTGTAGCTGCCGGGGTAGAGTTCCTTGGCCAGCGTGTAGAACGGCTCAGGGTTCTCCACAAAGTAGCTGACAGACACACCAGTTACATGCGTCAGAGAGACCAAAAAAGATCCAGAAGACACGCTTGGCCGCAGCAACGATCGCGGGTGCCGTACTTGATGTCGAAAATGGAGGCGGGCGTGGGCAAGTTGAAGTGCTGCAGGTTGTAGTAGAGACCCGTCCTGTTCGTGAAGTGGGGTGTAGTGGGGGTCAGAAATCGGCTCGAGCCGGCTCCGTCGAGTGACTCACAGCCAAAGCGTGTACCCTGGGGTCCTGAAGTCGGGAATGCCCGCCGAGACCGAGATGCCAGCGCCGCACATGACGATGATGTTGGCGCCTGGGCGAACAACATGATGAGCAACAAGCTATGCATGTGTGGCGTTCAGGAGCGGGTTAGAGCCAAGAGCGTACATTTGCCCTTCTGTATGAGGTGGACCACGCCGGCGAGGCTCAGCGAGCGCAGACCGGCCAAGGGGTTGATAGGCCTCTGCACCAGGTCGGGAAAGTCGTCTGGCGTGGCCGAGATTCTCTTGATCCGCTTTAACAGATGTGCTGTGGCGATTCAATTGGTCGAGCAAAGATGAGAATCACTCTGCCCAGATGGCCAAACTGTGGGCGAAATGTGTCACGTACCCTCACGCTTGGCGTGTTCCTTGATCTTAGAGTGCCTCAAATCGTCTATGGGCTTGGGCTTTTCCTCCGCTTCATCTTCATCTTGGTCGGTCTTCCGCTTCCTGCGGCTCGACAAGCTCTGAAAGCGGAGGGGCACCGGCGTGAGGCACTGCCCCATGCACTCCTTGCCGCAGGCCGCCACGCCCATCTGATCCCTGCATCGCCGTGCGGGCATGAGCCTGTTGGTGTTGGCGAGTGCGCTCTGGTTCTCCTTTCCCTCGACTGCCCTTCTACGACTCATCTTCTGTCAAATTGAATCTTCTTGTTGATCGGTGCCGATTGTGTGCTCCTGAAGGTCCAGTCCTCAAGAGGCCGTGCACGGATGGCTTGTGTGGTATGAATGGATCAAAACCTAGACCAGGTTGGTCCTGAACAACTTCGATTTCCCAACGCAGTTTTGGCGGGAACGCACAACGGCCCCTTTCATATCTTCGCGGAAGGGATTGGCGAAAGAGAATTGAATTTAATTAAAAACAAAGAAAACGTAGAAGATGAGGAAGGCACATCATGCGAGCCGTTCGGGGCTTATGCGCACCGTGCTTGCGGAGGGGCACTCAACACGGCGTGCGCTCCCCTTTGCTTCTGCTGCCACTCGGCGATTTCTCTCTTCATCTCCCGCACCGGCCCCCTCCACGAGGGCACTCCATTTGAGTCCCATCTCTTCCCTCCTCCCTCTGCTTCGGCGCTACTCGAATCGTCCACAATCGGGCCAAGACGATCACCAACGATTAACCGTGGCGGAGCTCGCCAGATCGCTCGTTGAATCTCGCAAATCGGGCACGCTCACGACAGTGCAGCTCTACATGGCGGCAGAGCAACCACCGCTCGGCGGCACCCTGCCCCTGTTCGGTTCGCTCATGCCCTACATTCTTGCCGACGACGCCGTGCCCATCGTCGGCCTTCGCCCAGACGAAAAGCATGTGAGGAACATCGAGAATCTCGACATGGCCTCCCTCGTCGTACGTGCTCTCTTCTTTCGCATGTGGTATTGTGCCCAGGGATGAGTGGGAGCACTCACGCTCGGTGGCGTTCCACGCCTCCCCAGGTCTACCCGCTCACTCCAGCCAACATCAATCCGTCCAGCTTTGCTCTGCCACGAGTGAACTTGGCTGGCAGGCTTAGGTACGAAAGAGGGCTTCGTTCGTCTTCTTCCTCGTCTTCCTATACTCATCGTCGCTACCAAAGCGTTGGTTCCGCTTACTCGCTCTGCTCCCCGCCCGAATGGATCGCAGAAAGCTTGATCCGGCCGACTCCAACGACGCAGTCACATCCGTGCGCCGGCAGTACCTCGTTGCGCACCCAGGGTGCCAGAAGATCATCGACGACCTGTCGTTCTACAAGCTGGATATCGAAGACACGGTGTACTGCAGTGGCGGGTGAGTGCATGCCTTGTTTGCCGCAGCGATCTTCTTTTGGATCTCCTCCTTCTCGACTGACTGCTGCAACCGCGTGGCCGTGCAGCTTGCAGGAGACAACGCACGTCACCGTCGACAAATACAAGGCCACCAAGCCTGACGTGGTGATGCAGAGCAGTCGGGCCATCCTGGAGTGGATGAACGAGTCCAAGCGAGCGATCTACCTCAAGCTCTTTTGCCAGGAGTACGCCCAGGTGAAGTCGTAGCTACCCGCGTGCGTCTTCGTACCAAGTGTGCCCGTCTCGAGATTGCTCACCACGTACAACAACAACTTCACCTACACCTACACCGGACAGATCGAGGACGTCGGCGAGATCTTCATGTTCTCGGTAGACAGGAAGGGCTTTGATGTGATGGCCTGGAGGCAGACCAACCGGTGCGCGTGCCCTTGTTTGGTTGATGATGCCCACAGCTCACACAGAGATTGTTTTTTCTCACCTTGTGAGCGCAGCAATTGGGTGGAGCTTCGCTTCCCGTTCCCCTACGAGATGAAGTCGGTGGAGGACTGCCGGGGCGGGCTGCTGGACAGCTGCTCCTTCCTGCACGACAAGTACCTCAAGGAGGTCGAGGGCGGCGACAAGTTCGACGTCGAAGAGGAGCGACGACTCGAGCACGAGCGGCAGCGGAAGCAGCTCGAAGCCGACGAGGCCCGACTCAAGGAGCTCAGCGAGCCAGAGTTCTAGGAGTAGTAGTACCCCACCTCATACGCTACACGAAGCCGAAGAGAAAGACTTCGAGCCCAGTCGTCCCCAGCCCGCCATGGAAAAACTCCGATAAAATAAACTTTCCTGCCGAATTTCCACGACCGACGAATGTCGACAAGTTTTTGGCGTTCCTCGGTTGTCCTCGCCCGTCAGCTCTTCTCGTGCTACTCGATCTTTTTCCGACCCGCACAGCTCCTCCACCGGCCAGACCTCTCGACTAGTTGTGCTAGAGAAGACGGTCCTCTTGACGAGAGATAGAGAGGCTGTTGCGGTGTTGCGGAGCTTTGGTTCGAGAAAGAGATCTCCAACCCCTTATATCTTCTGGGCCGCTACCTCCGTGTCTTTCGATCTTCGATAGAATTGGATTGATCGCAGCGATCGACGCGAAGCCCAAGCCGAGAGGAATCATCGAAGATGAATCCCTCCAACAACGATCGTCCATCGCCCAACGGGCCGCCTCATTCGGGCAACGTACCTCATGGTGGGTCCAACGCTCCCTCGCATTTAAATGGCCCCGCACGATCTACGCCGATGGGTTCTGCGCTCCCGCCCATTTCGAGCGGCTCTGGACCCCTTCAATCGACCTCCAGTAGCGCTTCATCACATTCGTCTACAGGCGCAATGGGAGGCCTTTCTACGACGACGATGCCCCCGCTCAGCGAAGTCACAAGATCGCAGCCTATCGCTCCTGGCCAGCCCCTGCTACCCGCTGCCGCTAGCCTGTACGCTGTCCTACCTTGCCATTCTCAGCTTTAATCATTCTTAATTCTTGCCCAATTCGAGCACTTCGAGGAATCCTCGCCCAAACGCTTACTTTTTGGCTTGGCTCTTTTCTCATCAATTATTATTAATCTCTTAAATCCTCATTACCCTGTAACCTGCTCACGTCAACTTGCCCCGTAGGATCAACCTTCCCCCGCCACACGCGCCTCAGCCGATCCACCCGCCGCCTATTCTTCCGTCGGCAGGCCCGATCCACCCAGGCCTCCGTGCGCCTCCCCCGGGCCACCCCGCCTCGCAAAACATGCCCATACACACCGTCCACGAGGTAACGAACTCAGCTCTTGTTACGGTTTATTATTTGTTATTGGTTTATTTGTTTATCAATTTTTATTTAAAAATGAAAAAAAAAACATCGCACTAACGTTCCCGTGCAGCACGTGATGTCGTCGACGCCGACGCGCGGGGTCAAGTTCGAGAGCGCGCTGGACTTCCTCGACCAGGTCAAGTTGCAGTTCCAACACCAGCCGCAGATCTACAACTACTTTCTCGACGTGATGAAGGAGTTCAAGGCTCAAACGTGCGTTTCTACTCCGGGCTGGCGGCACACCCTCAAGAACAACGAAGCTCGCTCTCTTACCGCCCCCTCCCATTTCAGAATCGACACGCCTGGGGTCATTGCTCGTGTCTCAGATCTGTTTAAGGGCCACGACGACCTCATCCTGGGCTTCAACACTTTTCTGCCTCCTGGCTACAAGATCGGTAAGACACCGCACTTTAGAGCTACCTTTTTGCTGCGAGAGACCCTCACACTTGGCGCTATGGCATCAGTGCCGGTTGCTGCTATGCCGCCGCCTTCCGAGTCGGACGCGGCCAGAAAGCAGCCCGAGTTTGATCACGCCAGGGCGTACGTGAAGAAGATCAAGGTACGCAGAGCCGAGTCGCTTGCGCGTCGTCCAAAACTGACCCGTCTCGTTTTCGCATTACTCCACAGATGCGCTTCCTGCACCAGCCGCAGATCTACAAGAACTTCCTCGAGATCCTGCACACCTTCCACAGGGAGCAGCACACAATCAAGGACGTGTATGAGCAAGTCGCGTACCTGTTCCAGGTACAGCTCTCGACACACTCCAAACTCTCGCGCACCAGAGAAGAAAGAATCTTAGCTCACCCTCTATCTCTACTACCAGGACCACCCGGATCTCCTGGAGGAGTTCTCCGAGTTTCTTCCAGAGAACACCACGCCCAACCCGCAGCTGGGCGGCGTCGCATACCCTCAGGCGGCCCCCATACACCATCCTCCCAAGTAACCCACTCCCACACGATTTCGTTTGTCATTGCCTACCGAACGGGCACGTTAATTCATGCGCGTGTTTCGGATTACAGGCGTGCGGCACAGAAGCTAAGAGGGCAGCCCGTTAAGCCCGCGGCCGTTCGAGATACCGGGAAGAAGGCGGCGAAGGAGAAGGCGGTACGCGAAACAACTGATCGCAGCCACCACCACTGGGATCATTTCACGGCGGTGCCTTGACACCTCTCCTTGCACGCAGAAGCCGGAGAAGTCGAGAGGAATGAAGCGCAAGGCGCACGAGAAGGCGGAGGAGCGCATGTCCAAGAAGCAACACCAGGACAACCTGAAGGAGCTGAACTTCTTCTACAAGGTCAGGAAGAAGCTGAACAACGACAAGCTCTACAACGAATTCCTCAAGTGCCTCAACCTCTTCTCCAACAAGATCATCACTCGAGTGGAACTGGTACCGACTCAGGCTAGCCTTCATGCTTTCTCCCACATAACGGTCAACTAACCGCTTTCGCATCTCACTATAATAATAGGCGGTGGTGGTGCGAGATGTGTTTGCCGGGCAACCCGAACTGTTTGAGCGCTTCAAGAAGTTCATCGGCTTCACCAGCGACGACGAGCTTGGTACGCATGTTCTCTATTGGCGAGTAACGGAATTAGTTACTGACTTCATTCTGGCTTCTTCCCCCAGAACTGCCCGCCGTTGATTCCGAGGAGGAGATGCCCTCGCAGCACTGGTCGCTCGCTGACATTGACTTCTCGGCCTGCAAGCGCTATGGACCCAGCTACAGAGCGCTGCCCAAGAACGTACGTTCACCCGCTCGTTCGCTTCTGCGCCGCCAGTCAGGCCCCTTACCCTCTGTCCTGCGCGTTTTCTGTCTTCGGCAGTACCAAAAGGCCACTGTCACTGGGGACGAGCTCTCTCAGGAAGTGCTCAACACCAAATACGTGAGCATGGCCATGGGTAGCGAGGAGGGCGGCTTCAAGGGATCGCGTAAGAACCAGTACGAGGAGGTCTTGTTCAAGTGCGAGGACGACAGGTATGAGCTGGACCTGGTGATCGAGCTCAACTCGTCCACCATGCGCGCGTTGGAGCCCATCCTCAAGCAGATCATGGATATGCCCGAGGACGAGGCCTCACGGTTCAAGATCGACAACCTGGACGGTACAGGCCGGCACACCCTGCGCAGTGTCGTGTGAGCGTTGGGCATCACTAATAGCGCGTGCCTCTATCTTGTATCCAGTCCTGCACATTCGCAGCATTGAGCGCATCTACGGAAACAAGGGTCCGGACGTTGTGGAGAAGCTCTTCAACAATCCAGGTTCCACCCTCTTACCTCTTTGCTTGATGTACTCTTCACCGTCGCTATGCTCACACGCGCCTTTCTTGTACTCTCAGTGGTCGCGGTGCCTGTAATCCTCAAGCGCCTGAAGCAGAAGGACAACGAATGGCGCAACGCCCGCAGGGAGTGGAACAAGATCTGGAGAGAGGTACCGCTGGCTTTTTTCGGGCGCATTCGTTTATGGTTCTCTTTGTTACGAGGCGCGTCGCTGGTGGTGTGGTGCCCCGCTCTTATTTGTGTTGGGTTAATGTCTAATTTCTCAGGTGAACGAAAAAAACTACCACAAATCACTCGACCACCGCTCGTTCAACTTCAAACAGGCCGAGAAGAAGAACCTCTCGTCCAAGGGTACGCCATTCAACATCACCGTGCGTTCTTCTTCCGTCTTCTTGACGCTGACCCTGGGGTTCGGTTCCCTGGGCGCAGTCCTCCTGGCCGAGATCAAGCAGAAGTATCAGGAGAAGCTCAAGCACAAGCCCTCAGAGCAGCCGAACTACCACCTCAAGTACGGCATGAATGACCCGCAGGTGCTCAACGACATCAACGACCTCATCACCAACGCCGCCGAGCGCATCCTGTCGAAGGCCGATAGGGAGAGGGTACGCATGAGTCGACTCCCGCTGTGTGCGCGTGTGGTGGGCGGAACGCTCGTTCTAACATAGCCATCACCGGCCCTTCTGCAGTTGGACGCTTTCATGGAGCGCTTCATCAAGGCCTTCTTCTTGGTACCGTCCAAGGAGGAGGAGGCCCTCGTCCAGCCCGCGACCAGCGCCATGGAGGAAGAGAAGAAGGAAGGCGAAGTCGTCCCGCCCGAAGTCAAGCCCGAAGTACTTACCCCCTCCCCGCTTTTGCGCGCCCTGTCATGCCAATACTGACTTCTTTCTCCGCTTACGCAGCCCAAGGAGGGTGACACGATGGAAGTGGAGGGAGGCGCGCCGGCCGCGGCGCCTGCGCAGCCTGCTGGCGACGCCATGGAGCTCGAGAAGGTACGCGCGCCCATTCATCCCGTCGCCTCTTCTCCAAGACCTTTAAGCAAGGGGTCTCGGCTCAACTGTTTCCTCTTTCTGCCGCGTCCAACAGGCCAGCGAAGGGGCTGAAAAGACTGCCGAGCAGCAGCCCGAGGAAAAGAAAATGGACGAGGAGCTGCCCAAGCAACAGGAGCCGGAACAGGAGGCCGAAGAGAAGAAGGACGAGGCCACGGAGACGTCTGCCGCCGCGAAAGAGCCTGCGGTACGCAGACCCCTCTGCGCCTTTGCCGGAAAGGCTCCTTCACGGACAAGTGCACTCACCGACTCTCGCGTGCGTAATGCAACGCTTGGTTAACGGTAAAGGTCAAGGAAGAGGTGATGCGTGATGCCTCCGCTGTCGCCCCCGCGGTCGTAAGGCCCGAGCCGATGGAGCCGCAAACGGCTCGTAGCAGATCGCCGGTACCGATTTGTGCTCACCTCGAGTCAACGCTTTGCGTGCTGTTGCAGTGGCCTAACCCGTGTTGTCGTCGTCTTGCGTGTGTGAATGACGCCCAGTTGGCCCGTCCTCGGCCCGCGCCCAAGTCTACGAAGATATTCTTTGGCAACAAGGCCTTCTACTGCTTCTTCCGCCTCTACCAGATCATCTACGACCGGCTCACGGCGGCCAAGGAGATGGAGAAGAATTCGGACAAGAAGAAGTGGGCCGCCTCTATCCTCACTCCGCCCAAGGAGATGCTCAGCACCGCCTCCGATGGCGAGAAGAAGGATCCCTACCAGGTGCGCTACTCTCTCTCTCTCCCTCTCCCTGATCCCGCCCTTGATGTTGGCCAAGGAGTTGCACCAGCTGACCCACGGGTTCTTGTTTGTTAACACGCGCACAGCACTTGATCACCTCCGTCTACGCGCTCATGGAGGGCTCGCTCGAGCAGTCCAAGTTCGAGGATGACTGCCGAGACATGTTCGGCATCTCTTCGTACATCCTGTTCACGATCGACAAGCTCATTGTGCAGCTCGCCAAGCAGGTACGCGCTCTTCGCCGCCGTAATCAACACGGCCACCGCCATCAACAGGTGTCTACGCTGCGGCAACAATTGACCATCATCGTCTTTCTCGTTTGTTTGCAACAGCTCCAAATCCTGATCACGGACGATTCGTGTGCCAAGCTATTGGCCCTCTACGCCTACGAGGGGTCGCGGCCTCGAGGCTCGCTCGAAGTGATCTACCACTCCAACGTGCTGGAGCTCCTGCCCGAGGACGACCGCTGCTTCCGGTTCGAGTTCTCGCAGGAGAGCTGCGAGCTGACGATCCAGCTGCTGGACAGCACCGACAAGCCCCGGTTCGTGGACCTGTCCTTTGACAAGGACAAGTGGGCCGAGTACGTCGAGAACTACGTCCAGTCCGACAAGTCCCACCTGGATGTGCGCAAGCACAAGGTGTTCCTGCTCAGGTGACGCTCGCTGCTCTCCCCTCCCTCTCTGGCGCTCGTGTCGTGTCGCGTGGGCGCTTTTTCTCACACACCACCTCGCTTGTTGGTGCGCTCACACACACCACAGGAACCAGAGGAAGTGGACCAAGAAGGGCGGCAATCCGATGGAGAACGTGGTGGTGTCGAATGGTCTCGAGTGCAAGATCTGTCTCACCACCTACCGTCTCTTCTACGTCCAGGACACCCACGACTTCTTCTACAGAAGGTACGAATCTCCTCCTCCACCTCCACTTCAATTCTTCTTCTTCTTCTTCTTCAACTCACACGACTTCTCCGCTTCTCGTTGTTGCAGAGGATCGCTCGAGAAGGCGAAGAGTGCGAAGAAGCGCGTGTTCGGCGGAGCGATGGCCGCCGGAGTGAGGCCCGAGATCAAGTCCCTCGACGACATCGCGCCCACCTACACGCCCCCCGCTGCTGCGCCGCCGCAGCCCGAGCCGCAGCAGCAGCCGCCGGCGCCGCAGGCCCTGCCGCCGCCGCAGCAACAGCCCGAGTCAGAGCAGCAGCCCGAGCCACTGCAGCCTGAGCCGGAACAGCCCGCGCTGCCGCAGCCTCAGGCGCCGCCTCAGTGAGCGACTCGAGAGCGGACCCCCTGTAGAGAGAGAAGAAGAAGACGACGAAGACGAAGAGAAAGAGAAAAAACGAAAGAGAGTGAAAGAGATGATGATGGCATCAACAAGGCCCTCTGCCAGCCTCCCAAGGAGGAAGAGATGAGGGATGGAAGCGGTGGTGGGATGAGAGGAGGCTGGAGGTTTAGATTTGTATGCAGGACCAGGAATCAATTTCATTTTACCCTTGACCATCCATCGCCACCCTGTCTTCTGCATCACCATCATCACGGGTCCCCTTCATCATCATCATCATCATCGATCGGCCACCACCATCATCCCAGCACCATCACAAGGGGAGCGCGCCTCAACCGGAGTGCATTTTTGTCGACACGAGCATCGAACCGAGCAAGGCAAGGGGGCGAGAGCGGTACCATCACCACCAGCCCAGGGCCTGCCGCTTTTGGGCTTCGGGCTTCTTGACGAGACGGTCTCAGGCCTGCTGCTGGGCACGCCACTTCGTGGGCGTTTGGTGCGGCAGCGTCACATCGCTGGCAAACAGGAGGGAATTCGGACACAACACCAACACATCTTCGCGCCGACACCGTCATCTACGCCCAAGTGCGGAAAGGTTCAAACTCCATCTTCAAAATCGAATCAATCCTGCCGCAGTGCCGAGAGTGCCGCCTGCAAATGGGACCACTGACTGTGCTGACAAACAAAATCTATTATTTTTCCATTTCATCTTCAAGTGCGTGAGGTCTAGCCCGAGATGAGTGGGCTGAGCTTTCGGCCACGGCCGATCGACATCTCCAAACCGATCCCCATCATCCCATGGAGGACTATGAGGAAATCATCAAGCTCGCCGTCACGGTGCCCAAGATCGCCACTGGCATGGACCCCGAGGACGAAGAGGTTCGTCGTCGTCCACGGCACAGCGCGTTTCGTGGGCCTTCTACCAACACTAACCGCACATACCGCACACACCGCACGCGCACACCGATCGCGCTACGTGCAGGAGAAGCACATCCGAGAGGCCATCAAGCGGTCGCTGAATGCGCAGGCCAATCCGTCGGACTACGCCATCCCCACGCCCACGTTCAAGATCGTCGAGGAGCCCGAGGAGCCTCCGTTCGAGCGCAAGACTTCCTATATTCACTTTCACGGTACG
>CDFN01053278.1:0-11010 GCA_000826445.1 Acanthamoeba quina | reverse complement strand
GCAGAATGGGTCGGCGGAGCAAGCACATCCCCGAGGACACCTACATGATGGGGGCTGGATAGATATAGTACAGGATTATATTTGTCGCAACAATGTGTTATAACAATGTGTCATAACTCTCCCTACTAACAAGTGTTTTTCACTCCTCCCCTACTGACGAGCAAGCATGGCCTTCATGTCGGCCTGCACGTTGTTGATTTGCTTGACGCCGTAGGACTTGACCAGGATGTCGAGCATGGCGGGCGTGGCGAAGGCCGGAAGCTGAGGTCCAAGGTAGACGTTCTTGATGCCGAGGTGGAGCAGGGTGAGGAAGACCGCCACGGCCTTCTGCTCGAACCACGAGATGACGAAGGAGAGCGGCAGCTGGTTGATGTCCTTCAGGCCGAATGCCTGCTGCAGACCAGACGCAATCTGGATGGCCGAGTAGGCGTCGTTACACTGGCCGATGTCGAGCATGCGGGGCAGGCCGCCGATGGTGCCGAACTGGTCGAAGAACTTGTTGAACCGGTACTTGCCGCAGGCCAGCGTGAGCACCATGGTGTCCTGGGGAGTGTTGAGGGCCATCTCCTTGAAGTAGTTGCGCTCGCCCTCGGCACCGTCGCAACCGCCGATGAGGAAGAAGTGCTTGATGGCGCCGCTCTTCACCAGGTCCACCACCTTGTCGGCCACCGACAGCACCGTGTTGCGGGCGAAGCCGGTCATGGTCGTGTTCTTCTCCGGCTCGTCCTCCTCGAAGCCGTCCATCGCCAGAGCCTGCTCGACCAGGGCCGAGAAGTCGTAGTCGGGGATGTGCGTCACTCCGGGCCAACCAACAACACTGTTCGCAACAAAATGGGGTGAACCACCACTGTGTGAGTCACACATTTCCCACCGCAGGCCGATATATATATAGAGCTATGGGACGGTTTGGGTGCGCACCTTCGGGTGTAGATGCGGTTCTTGTAGCTCTTCCTGGGCTCGATGATGCAGTTGGTGGTCATCAGGATGGGGCCGGGGAAGCTCGAGAATTCGATCTTCTGCTGTTGCCAGGCACCGCCGTAGTTACCTGCAAGCAGGAAGAGATGTCAGTGTTCTGGGCACCAACGTAACGACTCCATTGACCCCCCCCCCAATAGTGGAGTGCCGGACGACGTCGTACCAACAAGGTGAGGGTACTTCTCTTTGAGGCCCGGATACCCGTGGGCGGGCAGCATCTCGCCGTGGGTGTAGACGTTGATGCCCTTGCCCTCGGTCTGCTTGAGCAACTCCTCGAGATCGCGCAGGTCATGGCCGGAGATGAGGGCGCACTTGCCCTTGACCGCGGTCGTGCGCACAGGCGTGGGCTTGGGGTGGCCGTAGCGAGTGGTGGCGCCCAGGTCGAGGAGGCGCATGACCTCGACGTTCACCTTGCCCACGTCGAGGCACAGCTGCAGGAGACCCTCCAGTGTCTGTTCGTTCTTGCGGCACAGCCTGGCGAGGGCCTCGTGGCAGAAGGCGAACACCTCGTCGCTCTCCTGGCCCAGCACGAACGCGTGCTCGGCGTAGGCGGCCATGCCCTTCAGTCCGTACATGGCCATCTCCTGCAGACCGGACAAATCCGGGCCGTAGACCTCCCGCCTCTGGAGCACGCCCACCCGATGTCCCTCGGCCTCAAGCTCTTCGAGGCTCATGCCCTGTGTGCACCACACACGCACACACACACCCCAACGTCGTCAGTAAAACTGCGCCAGCGACGTATAAGGGCATCAGCGTTGAGGAGTGTATTGGGGGGGGGGACAGGTACCGAGTGGAACTTGAAGGCAGTGGGGTGCCACTGGTCCTCCTGCTGCTCCTCGGCCTGGGCCTTGGCGAGCGCGGCAGGCGAGGCGCTGGCCTTGGCCTTCTCGTAGAGGGCCTTGGCGCGGGTCTTCATGTCGTAGGCCTCCTTGAGGAAGGCGTTGAATCTGGCCGCGTCGAAGTTGACGTTGGTCACCGTGCTGAACAGCGCCCGCAGCACGAAGTTGTCGACCTCGCGGTCCGAGAGGCCTCCTGTACTCATTACGAAAGGAGGGAGAAGACCGTCAACCAACACTGATCATCAACGGCAACAACAGCCGCAGCAGCAAGAGATTCCACACATAACACGTACCAAGGTCCCGGGCTCCCTTGGCGTAGATGGAGACGCCCTTGGTAGCGTGGATGAGGAGATCCTGCAGGGAGGCTACCTCGGGAGTCTTGCCGCACACGCCGACGGTCATGCAGCCCTTGTTGTCCCTCGTCTGCTCGCACTGGAAGCAGAACATGTCCGGCGCCCCTGCGGCGTTGGCAGCAGCGGCCGTGCGAAGACCGGCGCTGGCATGGAGAGCTCTCGTGCCCGCTACGCGAGGAAGGGCTCGGCTGGTGAGACCAGTTGTCGTGGTCAAACTTCGCCCAGCACACGGCACAAGGCGGCGCGAAGAAGAAACGCCCGCAGCGGAGGAAGTGCGAAGAAAGGTCGAGGCGCGGGCGGTGGAGTGTTGGAGGCGCTTCATGGCAATAGGTGTTGGCGTGTGGTCTGTTGGGTTGTTGTTGTTGAAGAACAAGTTCCTGTGTGAAAGGGAAGAGTGAAGGACCACAGCGCACAAAAGGGTTGCGCAATCGTCGAGGACCCAATGGAAGGCCTCCAACCGCTTGGAAATGCTGAAGAACTGTCAGAAAAGAGCTAGAAATTAGCTCGGCCGGAGCTTCTGCCATTGGCAGTTGCCAGGTAATAAGCGTTGAAAAGCCTGGACCACAGGCAACGTCCACGACATCTCGCGGCCCGGAGTAGAAGATTGCTGCCGTAGCAACGACTGAAACCAAACTTCGTCCTGGTGGCCAACCAGTTTTTTCACCTTTCCCCACACACGCCACACGCGAACATGTTCCGGTCAGCCAAGAGCGTCACGAGGGGGGGAGCATACCAACTTTTGCCTCCGTCACGATTGGCGAACGCACACACCAGCAGACATGTCGTCCCTCCTGGCCTGCTGCAGCAGCGATGGTACCGGGCGGTTCCTCCCGCAGCCGCTCCGGTGACCCTTAACGTCATGTTCGGGTCGCAGACAGGCACAGCCATGGGTACGCCCCCCGCACACGTGGCCCTACTACTCTCCTCCCGATGATGGCTCGTCGGGATGGCCCACGGGAGTAGCTTGTTAATACGGAGCCCCCTCCAAAGGCTTTGCGCAGCAGCTGGGCAAAATGGCGCGTAAGAAGAACATCAAAGCGAGGGTGGTGGACCTGGAGGAGTTCCAACCCGTGCGTGCTGTCGCCCCTTGCCCTTGCACTTCAATTTGTAGTGCGGGGCTAACAGTGCACCGCGGCTTGTTGTTGTTGGCAGGCGGACATGCTCAGCAAGCCTTCTGAGGTGTACGTGTTCGTCCAAGCCACGTTTGGTCAGGTACCTGAGCCACTTAAGTGGAGAGCCTGCGTGTTGTTGACTCTTCTTACCACCACCACCACCACCGCCGCCGCCGCCGCCACCACAGGGTGAGGGAACCGACAACGCAAAGAGCTTCTTTGAGTGGCTCAAAGCGAATGAGCGGGAAGACGACAAGAGCAGGTTCTCACCGTTGCGCTTTGCCGTTTTCGGTCTCGGTACGTGGCGCCGTTGTCTCCTTGGCTCCCACCACCTCTGGGCGCTTGCAAATGACCACCACGCCCCTGCACAACACGCACAGGCATGAGCCAAACATATCCAGCGCGGTACCAAGCCGCAGCCAAGTGGGTGGAGAAGCGAATGCTGGAGTTGGGCGCGCAGGAGATCGTGGAGAGAGGTACCTTTTCTCCCTTCTTGGGGGGGGGCACACTTGTCTAGTCGCTCACCTTAACACCCCGATTTGAAGGTGAGGGCGACGACAACGGAGATATAGAGACCAACTTCGAGGAATGGGTGGACACGCTCTTCCCCAAGCTGCAAGAGCTCGACGATACCTCTCCAGCGTCAGAGAACAAGGATGTGGGAGCACGCACGGCAACGGCCACTGCTGTCGAAGAGGAGAAGTTGTTCTCGTTGAAGGTGCTGCCTCGTACGGATGTGAAGCAACTCGCCGCAAGTAGGCCGTTCGATCCCACCAGAGCGGTGGACATCCGAAATCCCTATCCTGCGCCTCTGCTCAGGAAGTGCGTACCTCGCTCTTTCTTGGACAAGCCAACCCCCGGGCTGGTGCGCTGACTCTCGGATACGTTCTCCTTGTTGGGTGCCACAGAGTGGAGCTGCACACACAGACGTCGACGCGATCTTGCAAACACATTGAGCTGGACATCAGTGATGCGCCAAACATGCGGTATATATATATGCTTGCGTCGTGTTCTCTCGTTTCTTTGCGTGGTTGCCACCACACTAACTGCGCATTCAATGCAGCTATTTGACTGGAGATTACCTGGGTGTCTTTCCTCGCAACCATCCGGAGCTGGTCGCTCAGTACGCTGAGCGGTTGGGCCTTCCGCTGGACACCGTGATGGACTTCAACGTCAAGCCCGATACCAAAGGTACTTGCTTCTACCTCGCATCGCCAACCAGTCCTGAGCTCGCCTAACCTGTGGACAACTATCCCCCCCACCCCACCAGTCACCCTCCCATTTGCCACGCCGTGCACACTCGACACGTACCTCGCGCACTACGCTGACCTCTCGGCGCCCCTCAAGAAGGCTCACCTCTCCAGCCTGTTGCCTTTCGTGGCAAGGCCTGCTGAGAAAGAGCAGCTGGAGTCAGTCATAGCGGACAACGTATGTGCGGGGAGAGTGGTGGTGGTGGTGGTGCACCCAGCAGGGCGGTAAGTCTGATGCGCTTCCCTTTCTTGCAGGAGGTGGTCAAGCGCATGGTTGACGAGGAGCAGATTCTTCTGGACGTCATGAACCGCTACGCGTCAATCGATGTTCCGTTGGGTGGCTTCGTCGAGCTCGCGCCTCCGCTCCAGCCCCGCTATTACTCCATCTCCTCCTCCGATCGAGTGCATCCGCAGCACATCCATCTGACTGTCGGCCTGACGCAACACAAAACGCGCGCGGGTCGGTTGCACCGGGGGGTGTGCTCCGACTACCTGTGCAATCGCGGCGAGGTCGGCGACAGAGTGCCGATCTTCGTGAAGAACTCCTTGTTCAAGCTGCCCGATTCGTCACACCCCATCGTGATGATCGCCGCCGGCACAGGACTGGCTCCGTTCAGGGTACCCATGCTCCTAGCTCTCGCTCTCGCTCTGAAGTGTCTCAGAAGGGGGAGGCCTGAACGATCTCGTGATTTCAGGCGTTCGTGCAAGATAGGACGTACCTCCATGATCACGAAGGCAAGATGCTGGGCGGCACA
Organism: Acanthamoeba quina; assembly: GCA_000826445.1. Taxonomy (NCBI): domain Eukaryota; phylum Discosea; order Longamoebia; family Acanthamoebidae; genus Acanthamoeba; species Acanthamoeba quina. Next base: position 5,726 of record CDFN01053278.1, on the reverse strand, counting down.
GTACTCTACTTCGGATGCTACCATCAGGACCAGGATTTCCTCTACCGCAACGAGCTGGCCAAGGAGATCGATCGCGGCAACTTGCAACTCGTCACGGCATTCTCTCACGCCCAGGAGGAGAGGTACCCGAAAATTGGCCCGCCTATCCTACGAGCTATCTGTATGTTGACGTATTTCTCTCGCTGCCTTTCATCCACGCAGGGTGTTCGTGCAGCATAAGCTGCTGCAAAACGCTGACCGGATTTGGCACCTGATCCACCACGAAGACGCCAATCTCTATGTCTGCGGGTACGGTGTCTTCCCTCTGAGCGTAGTGTGAAATTGCTGATCGGAAGAGGCATTACTACGTACGATACAGAGCGACGCAGATGGCCATGGGTGTGGAGGATGCCTTGGTGTCGATCGTCGAGAAGTGCGGTAAGATGGAGCGGCCACTTGCCGAGCAGTACATTCGGACGCTCAAGGAGAAGAACCACTACCAGGAGGACAAGTTTGGCTAACACAAACAAAGGAGGATCCTTCCAGGGTTTTGGCAACCGTACTACGAAATAGAGAGAGAAAGCGAGTTTAATTTGTACACGAGGAAGCAACGGAGACCCCCATTTAGTCGTCAACGGCGGGAGGAGCGAGCTTGTTTGGTGGTGCTTGATTCGAGCCGATGCGAGCGCCCTTTTCTCCGTACCACCTGATCCGTGGAGGTGATGAAGGGGAGGGTGAACATTGAACTTCAATTTTACACGACTCGGTGGCACATGTTCGCGATCGCGCACCTCTTTACACGAGGGTTGACGAGGGAGAAGCCTTGCTTCCTCTTCGCGCCCTTGGTCTGCGCCTTGTTCGGAACTGTATTGGCCACGGCCGCTGGCTCTGCCATCTCGTACGTCGATTCTGGAATGAATGGTGGTGTGGTCAGCACGACCGTGCTGAACCTCCTCCTTTGTCGCGCCATTCTATACCTGACGATCTCTTGAAGGAAGTGGGCCCTCCGCTGGTGGACGTCGATAAAGTGCAGGGCATGGTTTGCGAGGACGGCTGGGAGGACGGCTGAGATGACGTCAGCGGGGGCTCTGTTCGATCTTCCTGCTTCGAGCAACCCACGTATCAGTTTCAAATAGCGTACAGGAGCGCGTTTCAAGGAGAACACGCGCATACCCTATGCTTCTCCACTTGCGACAGCAACTCGTGAGCCTCTGTTGGGCAGTTCATCAGAAGATCGCCAGCAACATAACAACGTTGTCAAGCTCGAATGTGGACGACGAGGGGAAGTACCTGGTAGTACGGACTTGCGTTTCCGCCGGGTGAAGGCGAGGAGGTCAAACACCATGTCGGCCACCTTGGACTTGACCTCGTCCGTTTCACCCGGAAGGAGCGTGTAGGTGTAGGAAATTTGCTTCCCGTTGCAGTAGCACCAGGCCGTGAACTTCATTTGCTCGCTGTCGTTCAGTCCCACGAAGAGGCTGTCCGATTGCAGCGCCTCCACCAGCCGAGAGAGGAAATCTTTCCACGACTCCTTCCCAAATCCAAGCATCTTCTTCTGCACGCACGCCATTACATGTACTTTCTTTGAGTCAAAGAAAGCCACAAATCTTTGCCATTAGAGAAAACTGGTGCCAAAGGAGGTGGGTACCTGGTGCTGCATCTCCTCAAAGAACACTTCCTTCTCCCAGAGGCCTTCACTGAGATCGGTCACGGTGATGATCCACGAATCGTGTTGTGTGGTTTTAGAATGGACCAGGTATCGTTCGTCGCCGCTCACCTCGGCGTAGATGCCGTCCAGGACCCGCAAGCTCCTTGCAAACTGCTCAGCTGCTTGCGACATGGGCAGAGGTTGAATCGACTTCACGAAATGCACGAAACTCTTTTTCGTTGTGTTTCGTTTTCCCGCCTTTTTCAACGGCAAAGAGCAAGCGGGAAATAAAGCAGAAAAAGCACATTTCTCTATCAGCTCCTCTTTGCAAGATTTCGCGAGATGGAAGATCCTACGCATGTGTCGGAGCTCGCTCAAGCCCCCGCAGCCGAGAAGGCCGTGGTGCTCACCCGGACCGTGATCGAGCCTGACACGGAGGCACTGCTCGAGGCTCCGCTGCGTATCGAAATCGAAGTCCGTGCCTCTAAGGCCATCACCAACGCTCGATGGGAGGCCACGGTACGGCGCCTCGCCTTGTAGTCGCTCAGGGCATGCCCTTTGCCCCCCCCCCCTCCGTTACAAAGGTGCGCCCTTTGACGTTCGTTTCGCAATTTGCACACAGTATTTGGCAGATTTCGCCAATGCAAAGCAGACGGGCAAGCGGAAGGAAGGAAGCGCGCAGGGCGCGGAGACAAGCGTCACGCTCGTCGAGGGGCAGAGCCACACCTTCTCGTTTGCTGTACGGCATGCACGTGCACGCGCCAACTCTCCATCACTGGCCTCACTCTCTGTGGTGCAGGTGGAAGACTTTGTGCACGAATTGTGCGAGGGCATCATGGAAGAGACGTTGCTGAATGTAGGCGTGATCTACATCACCCTGTACAGCGGTGAGACCGAGGTCGAACGCTTCCCTTTTGTAACGCATGTCCGCAGGTGCGCATTGATGCATCCCCCTCCCAATGACATACGTTCGCGCTGCTTCAGTTGAGCCATAGCCATAAGCAACTGCCATCGGACTCATGATCTCCTCTCTCTCTCTCTCTCTGCAGGCGAAGAGTGGAAGGCCGCAAGCTCTGGCGATACGTGTTCGATCCCTTGGCGCCCTCTGTTGAATCGTAATCGTGGTTGGTGGGATCTCAGTTTGCCTGATCCCGCTCGAGGTCTACCTAAGGCCTTCAGCGTCTGAAACAACGGGAGAGTGCGTGGGAGAGAAATGGGAGATGACTTCTGTGTGTACAATGTTCAGCTTTGCTCTGCAAAGCAAGATGGTTACGAGTTTCGCACGAGCCCTTCGTGCCGATGTGACCATCAGCTGTCCTCCACGAGGCAGTTCAGTCTTAGGCGGCGTCCAAGACCTTGGCCAGCTTACGGGCGATAATAGTAAAATCGGGGCGACGATCGGGGTTGCGCAGACAGCACCGCTTGACCAGACGTCGCAGGTGCTTGTCGGCTGTGGTGCCCTTCGGAAACTTCGGGCGGTGGCCGTCGGCAATATGCCGTGCCACGCGCCTGGTCTCGACCTCTGCATAGGGCACCGTGCCTGCGTGACGGAGAGAGTGATGGCGATTAGATCTTCATCTCTACACGGAGTGCTCTGTCACTGTGCAGTGAGGGAGATGCGCTTACCAGTGGTCATTTCGAACAAGACGAGGCCAAAGGAGAAGACGTCTGACTTTCGGTTGTAGCGTCCGGTCAGGGTGACCTCGGGCGCGCGATATCGCGGGTTGCCGTTCTTGGACGTGCTGACCGCTCCCTCGGGGTATGTCTCGGCGGCGCCGATGACCGCGACAGCGATGCCGAAATCGGCCAAGCAGGCGCTGGCGTAGTCCTCCGGCTTGCGAAGCAGGATGTTCGCAGTCGACAGGTCACTATGACACGAGACGAGAAGGGACGACCCCGGGAAGGGTTAATAATGTGGCCGGGCCGAGGGTGTGGTGTGGGTTGCCTACCGATGGAAGATGGGAGGGTCGAGGGCGAGCAGGCTAATCATGGCCTCTGCCACGCGCATCCCCACTCGCGCGACCGCCCTATCGGACAGTTTGACTCCGCGCCGTATCACTGACTCGATGCTTCCTCCTGATAACGAAAACAAACCAAAAAATTCATCAGTCACGTCTTCTTCGAGAGCAAATGCGAGGCGCAAACAAGGCCGGCCGTACCTTCGCACAGTTCGGTGACGATGCAGGCGTGCGGCTCAGCACAGTAGCCGCGAAGGCGGACGATCGGCGGCGGCAGCTGCGGGTGCGCAACCGAGCACTCCTCCAGGGCTCGCTTCAGGGCCGCGACTTCGCGTTGGTAGCTCTGACGTTGGCGCGGGCCGCATTTGAGGATCTTCACCGCCACGGGACCCGTGTGCGGGAGGGACGCCGGGTAGACAGCGCCGAAGCAGCCCTGGCCGAGGACACCCTCGCGGAAGCGAATGTCGCCGTAGGTCAGCTCGAGACCGGCGCCGTTGTGCGGTCGCGGGAAGACCGCAGGCGAGAGGAGCTGAGGCTGCGAGAGCGAGGCATAGGCCATCGGGGCTGCCTTCCCTTCAGGCTCTGTGCACGCTCGGGTCAGGATGGGCAGAGAACGAGAGGCAACCAGGCAACGCGGCGCGGCGGAGGGCGGCGAGGCGTCATCGGCGGTGGTCGCGTCGGTGGCGTGGCCGCTGTCTCCTTCGCAGTCTTGATAGTAGTAGTACTTGTCCAGGGACAGCTGCCGCTCCCGCAGCCGGCGCAGGAGGCCGAAGAACGTCTCCTGCCTGCGTTGTGGCGGAGCCGATGAAGTCGTCAGTGAAACGGTTCACTCGACTCGCAATAGAAGGGAGCGGGGACGCGTACGGCTTCAGGCAGGCGTCGAAGAGCTCCTTGGTGATGTTGGCCGGCGACGCGGTATCGTCGTCGTCGGAGCCGGGGCACCACTTGTTGCTCGAGAAGGCGACACAAGGAGGAGGAGGAGGAGGAGGAGGAGGAGAAGCCGCGGCGGAGACGGCCTGGAGGCGCTTGTACACGGCCTGTAGCCGCTTGCGCCTGGCGGCGAGCGTGCGGCTCATCTCATCGACCAGCTTCTTGCGGTTGCGCTTTTCCTCGAGGCCCACCCAACCCTGGGCAGAGTTGCGCTTCCTGTTGTTGAAGTCGTCGAGCTTGGTCTCCAGCTGCCGGATGTCGCTCTCCAACCGCGTCACGTAGCTCTCTACCTCCTCCCTGGTTGCCTCCTTGCCCAGCGACACCGTCGAACCGGCGCCACCGGAGCCCTCCCTCGAGTTGGACTCGTGGGCTCGTCGCGCATCGATCTGTTGCCTGCTGCGCTCATCTTGCAACGAGTTGCAGCGCCGGTGCCGGTGCTTGCGGCCCTTCGTCGTCGTCGTCGTTGCTGCTCCGACGGCGGAGAACTCTTCATCGCTGGCGGACTGCGCTCGATCGAGTACGGCGCCGGCGGGGGGACGGACCACCCGGCGGCAGAGCAGCGGAGCGGAGAGCGACGACGCCAAGCTGAACAGTGGGCGATCAACGAGTGGCGCGGGCTCTGGCGCGGCAGTCGGGGCCGTGGTAGGCGCTGTAAGATCGTGAGAGAGGCTGCGCCGCAGACGCCGCGAGGCCATGTCGGCCATGTTCGCCTCGCCCCACGATAAGGAGGAGGGAGGCGAGTGTGAACCGCACTCGTGCTGGGTCCGCGACTGGGTCGTGACTGCCACAGTTTGTACGCGCGTCACTGCTGTCACACAGCTCTCTCAGCCCCAATCTCCTCCCAGTATTGCCTTGTCGCTACAGTACCGTAGCTGCGTCGAAGCCAACTGTCCCAACCGAACAACCGAACCGGAGAATAGAGGGCCGAGCGATAACCATTCGCATTCTTGGCCCCCATTCTGCGTCCATCTTTTGCCTCACGCTTTTAGCCGAAATGCCCACCACAGGCTTAAGTTTCTTGCTTTTTTCCATTTCTTTTTCTTGCTGCATTTTCTTTGTCTCCTTTTATGGACAGGAGGAACTCAATAGCGCGCCTGTTCGTCTGTCGGAAAGGCGGCTGCCGGCTGCAAGATGAAGAGAAAGGTATGGATGAGAGCGCTCTTGGTGGTAATGCTGGCAGCATGTGTGTTTGCGTTCGTGCTTCTCGGTCG
>CDFN01053263.1:0-15014 GCA_000826445.1 Acanthamoeba quina | reverse complement strand
ATGACTCCAAAATACAGAGAAAGTATGAATCGCTCTCGAGACCTCTCTCCCTCCTGGTCCGCTACGATGTGCGAGCCAGTCTTCAGTAGGCGCGGAGGCTCGTGCGGGCGGCGCAGCCACTGCGAACGGGCGATTCGCTGAGCGTGTCCGGCGTCCAGGTCAGGGGCGCCCGGACCGCAGCCCTCCTTCGTCGCCGGCTCTGGTGGTGCGCAAAGTTTTTCGATGCTTTCTGCAGAGCCCACGAGACCTGGTGACAGTGGTCGTCGCTGCGTCGCTTCTGGTTGAGCACCGCAGGCTTGGGGTTTCGCTTCTTCTTCTCGCGCAGGAGGGTCTTCATGGCCTGGATGTGGGACAGCTGGGCCTGCAGCCATCGGATGCGCGAGTCTACGAAGTGGGCGAACTCGCTCGACTCGAACGCGTACTGCGGGTTCATGGTGGCGGGGTAGAGCTATATGGTTGTGTCGAGGATGGGTGGTTGTAACTGTTGTGCGTTGGTGTCGTAACGTCACGCTCTTGGTTCGATGATTGAGTGCTGAGCTGTGGTTGATGGTGCGGGACGTTTGCATTTAAACCTGGCCAACCGCCCAGTAACGTGCCCATGTCACCCCAGAACTTTGGCACTTGCACCGAAATTTCAATCTCCCAACAAGCACGATTGGCATGCCGACGCAACTTTCGCGGGTTCGAACCCCCACAAGGCCCAGCCCGGTGGGAAATCTCCCCTGAAACACTCCACCTACCTGACCCTGCGCGTACGCGCCGAGTGATCTTCTCACCCAGCACGTAGCCCTCAATCAGGGCTCTCAAAATCAAACCTTAGCTCACACTCAGCTCTTTAGATACCGGCCAGGTACCAGGTGGTTCTGGAATGCACGAGAATGACGAGCGCGAGTTTCTGGGACTGTCTGGACTGTGCGAGTAGAGGTGTCGTACCTGGGGCTACATGGCAGCTCAGTGAGACTTGACGAGATCATGATGATGGAGTTGAGATCAAATTGCATTTGAATGTCAACAAGAAAGACCGGCGAAGCTCGAGAAGAGAGGTGGACCGTGTTGTGGTGGTTTATTGACGCAGCTTGAAGAAGGAGACGTAGTTGGTCCACGGGTCGGCCGTACGGACTCGCAGGGTGAGGGCGTGGCCCTGCTTGACGGACTTGGGCACGGTGACGATGGTGCGCCATCCGAGCTCCGACAGCAGCACAGTGGCACGACTGTCGCCGATCAAGTTACCGCCGGCCCTCTTCTCCTGCACTTCGAGGACCACCGCACTGCATGGGTGGTGTGCCGTGTCAGTCGACTCTTCCGCTAACAACTGCCAATCAATGCAATGGGGTGAAGTAGAAGGGCTCATATGGTACCGGAATGGTCGGTCCTTGTTCTCCTTGAGGTACTGGATGATCCACCGCCTGGAAATCACCTCCACCAGCGATGCGAACTCCTGCTTCCGTTGGATCATGGTCTGGAACATGGGGACGAAGTGCCACGAAAGGAAGGGTGGCTCCTCGCCACGGAGAGCGGCTTTGATCTGGTGATGAGCCAACACGTCGGCGTACCGTCGCATAGGCGAGGTCACCTTCGAAATCGAAGAAGGAATGACTTCAGGTCAGCACACTTCCGGGAGCCAGCAGTGGCAGAGTGCACGCAACGTCAGTGGCCTCTTACCTGAGCGTAGCTGTCGAGCGCCAGCGAGAAGTGAGGTCCGGGAACGGACGAGTACTTCGTGGGCGGCAGCCCCACCAGGGACTTCCACGACTTTACAACGGCCTTCTTCTCCTTGCCCCGCGCTAGATAATCTAAATATTTTGAGTCATCCTGCACGTGTGCACCAACAAACAAATCAGCAACAACGCCGCAGGGGGACGAGAGCGGTGTAGAGGGTGACACGTACCGGAGGTCGCTGCTGAACGCGGAAGGGGACTGGGATCCCTCTGGCCTCGGCAAACTTGCCAGCGATCTCACCGGCGAGGAGCATCAGCTCCTCCACCATCATACGCGCGCCCGTGCTCTCTTGCATTCCCTCGATCTCCTCTTCCTCTTCGCCTTCTTCGCTTGCGCCTTCCTGCCCCAGGTTGGCGCCCTCCTCGGTGACCTTGGACTCGAGCCGACGCACCCTCACACCTCGGTGCTGTGCCACATCTGAACACGGCCAACACCCATGAGCGACGTGAGTAGATCGTCAAGCCAGCTCACATAGAATGTCAGGGGGATGGTCGATTGACCACGCACCATCGATGCGGATGGCGGTGGTGGGCAGAGACACGATAACGGCGCCCCTCTGCTCGCGGTAGCGTCGTCGCAACTTGGCCATTTCGTGTAGACCCCACACTGCACCCATCGCGGCCTCCTTGTCCACGCCCGGACTCGCCAGTTCCCTGTTGCTGGACGCATCTGCGGACTCCACACGCTGCAGATCGAGTGTCCTCTGGAGTGCCTCCTTGCGCGACGTTTCCCCCTTCTTCTTGCCCAACTTGTGGTTGAGCCCCAAGCGTCGCAGGCTTTCCTTGATATCGTTCTAACAGGGCAGCGAGTAAGGCCTGGAAGGCACAATGCAAGCGAGAGCAAAGGAGATAGCGATCTTGTGCGTACCTTGCGCTCTTCCCGTTCGTCGGCGTCGGGAGCAGCCAACAGCTGCTGCTCCTCCTGAAGATGAAGCGGGAGATACTGTGCCGTGGCCTTGGCGTACTTCTCCTGCCCGTAGAGGATGAGAGAATCGGCCTGCCCGTAGGTGAGGCCGTGCACATTCTCCACCAGCGTGGGAGCGATCTTGTAATCCTTGATTTCACCGCTCTCTATCATTGAGAGGTGCGTCAGTTAAGAGCGTTGGCAGCGAGGCCTGTGGTGGTGCGTACCAGGATCGAGCTTGGCTGCAAACGTCAGCGCGCAGCTTCGAGTGTTTGGTCGCAAGGCCACGGCCTGAGAGGTGAACTTGGGTGGGAACAGGGGTAGGGACACGCCGTTGGGGAGGTACAACGACTGCGCCCTGTCACGCGCCAATAGATCGAGCGGGCTGTCCGGCGTGATCCACCTATGAATCAACACTTGCTGCGGTTAGAGGTCTGTTCTGGGCGTGACGGAAAGTGGGCAGCCGTTCAGTGGGAGGGGCGCAATACCTCGTGGGGTCGGCCACGTGTACATAAACCCAGGTGTCGCCATCCTCGTCGGTCTGAATGGACAGGCCATCGTCGATCTCGTAGGCGTCGTGCGGGTCTATGGTGTAAACTGGCAGTTGCCGCAAGTCCAATCGTTTACCTTCGTCGCGATCCGGCGGGGGTTGAGCGAGCACCTCCTATGGACCCATACCACACCCAGTAGTGAGATGACAATACTCGAACCGAATCGGCCGCACACACAAGGAGAGGCGCGTACATCGACCCAGGTGGAGGCTTCATCAGGGAAGTGAAGTGGTCGGCGGTGGAGGATGATGTCCAGGTTCTCCTTTTCGGAGAAGACGCCCAATTGCACCATGGCGTTGAAGAGGTCGACCGAATTGGCACCCTCCTTCAACAGACCCTCGAGCGGGGTGTGCTCCGTCACATCGATCGGCTCAGAGCTGGGCGTCTCAGAGATGACCATGGCGGCATACCTGCGAAATGTAGGGTAGTTGACGATGGAGGGTTAGGAGCTGCTGCCAGCAAAAGCTTCTTGAAGGAGACGGCGCACTTCTTGAGGAAGTCTAGGTGTTGCTTCTCAGTCAGGGAGTCCATCCTGCCAGCCACAAGGTCCGCGTCTGTGCTGGCCCGGTCCTCGGCGTCGTTGAGACGCTTCCAACACGCTTGGTATTCCTTACTGAGGTCCGCAATGTCTGGCAAGAAGGCAGAAGGTGCCTGCGCGCGCGCACAGGCAATCAGCAACAGAAGGCGCTACTGAAGGAGGAAAGCGGCGAGTGAGGCGCACCTGGTCTACGCCGCCGAGAGCACGTTCGAGCTTGCGTCGCATTTTGATGAGGAAGAGCTTGGAATGCTTGACACTGTCTATTCGGTCCTGTAGTGAATCCTTGAGCTCCTCCGACATCTCGCGGTCCCTGCAGACAAAGGCCTTGCCTCGCGGCTTGAAGTACACCCGCGCCTCCCACAGCAGGCCGTGCGCCGCGTAGGTCTGTGTGAGGAGACAAAAGCGAGGTCAACCAATGCACACATAGCGTGATCTGTGCGTGAGGGTCGTGTACCTCGAGAGGGCCGGTGCTGCCAAAGAGGAACTGGGCAGCTTGCACGGGAGTGATGGTCTTCCTGGGCGAGTCTTCACATACGCGGCGTGTGGGTGAGGAGGAAGAAGAAGAGGAAGAGATAATGTAAGTGCAGAGAGAACTTGAGTGAGTACCTGGCGAAGAAGAGGCATCCCCTGTCAGCTGAGCCTCTTCCCACAGCGCTTGCAGGCGCTCAGGAGCGATCGTGGCCCGCAGGTCCGCAGCCTCTTTGGCCAGCGCGGCAAGCTGCTTGGCATTGCCTCGCACCGCTTGTGCCGTGATGCCGTCAACCAGGCCGAGCTGTGGCATCTCTGGCCACACGTAGGAGAACTTGGCCTGGGAGAGGGCGAACTTGCGAGCATCCTGGCTGCCCACGATCCAGAGCGATTTGCTCTCTCGCTCGTGCTCCTCCAGCTTCTGCAGCAACAGCCCAAGCTTGGGCACGCCGTCTTCGATGTATTCGATCACGCGGCCTTCCTCGGCGAGATTTGGCTCATCTTCCGGCACTTCGTCGATCGCTGGCTCGAATGCGCGTGTAGAGTAGGACGAAGAGGTGCAAAGTGCATGCCTGGGGAGCGCGGTAGTCGAATGCAGGCGAGTGGAGACGCCCAATCGTGCATTAATCCCGCTCCATCCTGCTTCTCGCGTAGAAATGCACCGGAATTGGGAGAGGAGGCGAGATGCTGGCGTTGCCCCGACCGTGCACGAGAGGGGTTTCCTCGGGTCCGGACGTGCCTTCACACTTGGCAGCCTCTGCACACGGCAAAGGCGTCTCATCTTCGGCGCGATGATTTAATTGATCGATTAAATCCCAGCACCACATTCACACAAGAAATACCGAGAAACGAATGAGAAATAGAACTTCACCATGCACTCGCGCACGGCCGACGGCAGAGGTCCTTGATGAACGAAATGGACTGGCAGAGGCACTGGACTCTGTTCCAGTGTGCGACAAGCCCCAGCGAGCGCAGCTGGTGGGCCGGAAAGGCGCTACAGAGCGGCAGCAACAACGAGAATGCAGTCGAGCTGGATGAGTTGCGGCAGGCCTGTCGGCAGGCGAGACCAATCTTTCTTTCTCCTCGTGTCTTTGGCATGGTGTGGCTGGACGAGGATGCACTCTGGACCGAGATCCAGAACGAGGGCTGGAAGATTGAGGACCTCATCACAATGCCAGACGGAACGCTCAACTGGCAACGATTGACCAGCAACGAGGCGCTAGGGAGCATGGATCGCGGCAAAGGCCTCGCCGAGCGGGTCATCACGTCCGACGACGACGACTTCCTTCGGGCTGCCCCGTTCTTGCGCAAGGTCAGCCTCTTCGTGCACCGCTCGTGGCTCGGCCGCATGCCAGCCTTGCGCTTCGCCGAGCTCTACCAGCACCGCTTCACCATCACCGCCAGACCAGAGGTAGTATGAGGCTGCCACTTGCCCTCGCCGTATTCTCTCGTGAGGCCGCCACTCACCAACCGGGCCTTCTACCCCTGTGGTGGCAGTTCTTCACCGAGACGTATGCGCTGATGTGCGGTAGTGCGGAGCAGGCCATGCTCGCCTTCAGCTTGCTTTCGAGCGCGTTTGAGCGAACACTAGGCATGCCGCTCATTCTTCTCTGATCGGTGGTGTGACCACGTCCCCTGATCTTCGCGCGTCTCTCTCACACTCGTGCAGGCGATGTCTATGCCTCGCGGGCCCAGTGTGACCCGAGTCTCATCCCGCGCAAGCTCAACGAGCTCCTGGTCGCCGAAGAAGTCGTCAACGCAATTGGCGTCGAGAAGGTGATCCACGCCCGCCACGATCGTTCATGTGTGTTGTTGTTGTTGTTGTACGTTCGAGCGCATGCCTCAAGCGCAGTGGTGCTTGTCTTCTTCTCGCAGATGTTCTTCATTCGACTGCTCATCGGGCCACTGTCCAGCCTCAACCTTCGCAACCTGCTATGGCACGGGTTCCTGGTGCCTCCCGAGTTCCACGCCAGCTACGCCTCGCTGATGATGCTGGTCTACCTGAGCATCGCCGATGCCCTGCGCAAGTGGGACTACACGCCGCGTCCGCTCATCGACCTCTCAGGCGCACGCTACCCCAACATGCCTCCTTCGCTTCACCTCTTCCAGGGTTTCTCTACCGTCATCATCACCACCACCGTCGTCGTCTTTACCATGACCTGTTCGTCAGAGTGCTAACAACCTGCTTCTACGTTTCATGTACATGTAGAGCACACGGACTACAAGCACGTGGAGCGTTTGATCGAGCGCAGCTTCTTCACTCTCCCCACCCAGCACTCAGTGCTCCGGGAGATGCTCGCCCAACACCAGTACGTACCGTGATTCATCATCATCATCCTCATCATTACCGTCACGATGATAGATTGACTGAGTGTTTCCTCGTCTGCTCTCGAGCAGGAAGGGCCACTACGCCAATACGTTGGTGCTCCTCTTTCAACAGATGGAGAAGTGCATCCGGCGCATCTACTCGATCGTCAACAACTGCCCGGAGACCATCCTCTCCGCAGGTACGCACCTTCACCTCCGCGTCTTGTCCTTCGGAGCGACCGGAGAGACCACATATGATCGTGTCCGTCTCATGTTCGTTGCCCGCTGCGCAGAGAGTGATGTGCTCTACACGACGCTGGACATTCTGCTGGCCTCCAGCGTTGGGGAGAAGGAGAACAGGAACCTGATCTACGATGAGCTGGGTGATCACAACACCAACGTACTCTTGGACACCTTCATCTGGGCCGGTACCGTTGCACTTCTTCAACCTCTTCTTCTTCTTCGTTACTCGTCTTCTCTTCTTGGATGTTGTGTGCTCATCATGTGTCTTCCTCTTGCTTAGACTCGGTGCGCGTGCGCGACCTGCTGGCCCATGGCGCGGCGCTGCCGGAGTCGATTCCGGTGCAGTTGGTCGACTCTGCGTTGGCGTCGTTCATCGCCCTGTGCCTCAAGTACGACATCGATAACACCAGCGCTCGAGCCCAGCAGCAAAGCGGAGAAGCTGAGAAGAGCCGAGACAAGGAGAAGCTCGGGGAGAGGGCGTACGTCGTCTCGTTGAACTGCGACACGATAACGAAGAGCCACCTGTTCGTGGCGAACTACCAGCCGGCTTACCACCCGCGGGCCTACCTGAAGGAGAGGATGAAGAAGTGCTACGCGCAGCTCATTCACCTCAAGACCCTCGACGACAGGCTCAAGGCGAGCCCGGTACCCAACGGACTGAAGCCTCAGACAAGCGAAGGCGCCGACGAGACGAGTGCGAGAGAAGGTGGTACCACATTCACGCTCGAGGGTGTGGAAGCCGAGGCGGTGCGGATGGCGCAGCAGCTGCAGGAGGCGATCATGAAGCGATACGGCGCGCTCTGCTTCCTCCCCGCTGGGTTCCTGCCTATCGACTACGTGCTACTTGATGGCGATGGGCGAGCGAGCGAGGAACGGGAGAGAACAGAAATCGAGGAGGAGGAGGTCGGATCCAAGTACCGGATGACAGCACACTTCTCGCTTCGGGAGCAGAGCAAGGTGGAGATACTCAGCACGTTGGCAGACCAGGTGGCGTCCTTCTTGCGTGAGGTACGGATGGGCACCCACTTGGCACGCACTGCTCAGTAGCTCAGCTCGCACTGTCACCTTTCGCAGGTCGCAGAGAAGTACTCGAGCCTCTACGACATGGTGGCGTCCAGGAAGGTACCCTTGCAAGTCGTTACTTCACCGCTCCTTGGCGAGCCGTCTGATGTGAGGGTGGCGGTGGGCAGGCTTGGAAGCGGCATCGTACCTCCTTTGTACAGTTGCAGGACAGTTGTCGCTTCATGCTGATCGCTTCGGTGGTCTTGCTCCTGGTGACCGACGAGTGCGCGCAAAGTGAGGTACCCACACCCACTGCACACCCACGCAGCAATCGGCCATATTGATCACGATGCAACTCAGGAGGCGAGGGGTGACTTCGCACTGCTCTGCAAGAACTGCTCGGGATCGCTCGAGTCGTGCGCTAAGACGACAAAGTGGAAGCGAATCGTTCGTACACCACTCTTCTTGGTTGTGCGAATGCTCGCTTGACCGACGATGTGCGTAAACTGTACAGGTGGAAGTGTTTGCCGCGTTCTTGGGCTTCCACACGCTGTTCGACTATCGAAAGAGCCTGTTGAGCCAGAAGGAGGCGCAGAAGTTCGACGTCAGCTTCGCTGTTTACGTGGCGCAGATCATTGAGGAGAAGCGTACGTGACGTTGCTCTCGAGCGCCTAGGCGGATCCCTCGTCGGCTCCTTCTTCCTCCTCCGCGACGTAAAGCTTCACCTTCTCCATCAACTTGCCGAACGCGGGGATTTCGAACGTGTTCTGCTTGGACTTCTCCATCTCGAGCAGCATCTTCATGAGCGAACTAGCGGGGAAGAGCTGGTCCTTGAAGAGTTAGGGCGCAATGCTCTCGGTGATGGCCAAGAGGAGAGCCTGCGTACCGTGTAGCTGGCTCGACCTCCGAAGATCTCGCGGCATTGATCCCTACCGATTCAGGGCCACCAAGGTCAGCAACTCGAAGCACAAGACAATACCGGCAGATCGCACATGAGCTTGAAGTCCTGCGAGGTTTCGAGCTCCTCGGCGTGGACCTTCTTCTTCCAGTAGGCGAGAGAGGTGTCGGACACGGATAGGATGTGGCAGAGCTCCTTGCAGATGAACATCGGCACGTCGTGGATCCCGTAGAGCACGTGCAGCTGCTTGCCCTGGATGCTGTGCTCGTGACAGGGCCGCGGCTGCAGGCCTTGAGAAGCACGGAACGAGTGAGCTTCTACAAACGAACGGCAAGTGAGGGCGCTTACTCGGTGAGGCTCGAAGCACTCTTCTCTGCAGCTTCATGACGTAGTTCGGGGAGAAGCCAGTCTTCTGGATGATGTTCTCCTTCGTTTCTTCGTTGTTGATGAGCTTGATGATCTCCTCCGTCTGAATGCCCACGCGTCTCATGTCGAACTTGGTCTCCTGCGCGACGGTACCCCGCGGGCTGAGGCTGGGGAGGCGCGGCCGCTTTCGTTCCCTGACGGCGCGCGTCGTGTCGGGTGCGTATTCGTCCCAATGGTCTTCCTCGGCGTCTGAAGGTTCTTCGTCGTCCTCGTCGGTCTCGACGCCTTCCCAGTCGCTACCGCCTGCTGTGGCCTCGCCTTGCTCACCTGCGCTGGAGAGATGCTCCCTCGCGATAAGCTTCGCTCGTCTCTCTGCGCCCGACCTCTGGGCCGGCTCTGCGAACAGCCGTCTTCTGTTGGCGTCGGTCGGAGAGGGTGCCGAGGGCTGCGTCCTGGTAGCGGCTTGCTCCACGGGCAACGGCGTCTTTCTCGGCCGACCTCGACGACGCTTGGCTGGCACAGCTGGAGCTGTCGGCGCGGGGTCGGGAGAGTGGTTCTGGCCGAGGGCGAGCTCGAACGACTCGAGAGAGAACAAGGCGCGGTCCTTGGACTGCTTCCTCTCGCTGCGCGACAGTGGCGAACGCGGTAGCGGTTCGCGCGTAACACGAGCAGGGGTGTGCGACTTCACTTCCTTGCGCGCTGGCGGAAGCGGTAGCGGTGACGTCGGTTCGACTTGAATTGCGGCTAGCGGCCTCCTCCTGGTATCGCGTAGCGGACCACTTGTCGGGTATACCTTGAGCGGGCCGTTGATGACGAAGGGCGGTATGTTCTCTTTGTTGCCTTCCCGTTGTTCGGAAGCTTCCCATCTCTCGCGCCATATCGTCTTCAGCTTCTTGCACCGGTACTTGGCCATCACGCCGACGTCGATGCCGTTGCTACGCATCGTCAGGTCGTCCATTCAGCGTAGTCCACTGGACCGGTGTCCTCCGTGTCGTGGCCAAAAAAAGAGTAAAGCGAAATGCCGCCTTTGCCGGCGTCGCCGGCTCCTACGTGCCGGCAGTCGGGCACCGCGCCAAAACTTGTGGCTGACGTGGCGTGACGTGGCTCACGGTTTTCGCTTGAGGCCAAGTGGGTCAAAACTGTTTATTCGCGTAGTAGTGGTACTCTTCATCATGAAGTAGAGTAGAGGTGGTACCAAGTAGGGCGCAGTATTCACAAGAGGGCGAGGGAGAAGAAGAAGGCCACACAGCTTCTAGTCAACGGTGCTGTGAGAATTGAAGCGGCCGTGAAGGAAGCTGGAACGAGTAGAGGAAGCGTAACGTGAGACCAACGATGCGAGAGAGGTGGGGCGGCGTAGAGGTACGTACAAAAAGGCGTAGGTGACGGAGGGCCAGAGGACGAAGAAGCCGATGGCCTCGTAGATGTTGAAGGGGAAGCTCAAGGTGACCAGGATGACGAGGAACACCGACACGGCATTGAAGATGGCGAGGTAGGAGAGAGGGAAGAAGTCGGCCACGAGGACCTGGAACTCGTCCGCGTTGGCCGGAAGGCGGGTCGGTACGGCGGGGGTGCGAGCCGACGAAGACGAGGCCGCCTGCTTGAAGATCTTGCGCAGGACAAGGTGGCTGGCCAGACCGAAGGCGACGCCGTAGATGATCTGCCGCATCGAGTGATAGCCCCAGCTCCAGGTCTGCGTCAGAGTGTAGAGTCCACCGAAGAGGAAGACGGCGTAGCACAGCGAGAGAAGCGCCAGCTTGAAGTGGAAGGTCGACTTCGGGCTGAGGATGCTGCGGAAGGCCAGGCGGGCGTTGTCGTAGGGCAGGAGAGTAAGGGCCAGGTAGGGCAGACTCACGCCGTAGAAGAAGAAGAAGCTGAAGTGGCCGGACACACTGTAGGAAGAGAAAAAGAGGCAAACGCCACACGGGCATGAGTCGTCGAAGTAGAAGCCAGAACTGAGCTGAGCTGAGCAACCGATGATGCGTTGTACCTGTTGCTCTTCTCACCGCCACAAGCAGTGTCGCCCAAGACGACCTTGAGCACTGTGAGCATCGCATACGTGCTTCCGTACCTGGGGGGAACACACAACGCGCGTGTAAGTTGCAAGCGAGTGCGCACACGCACGAGGGCCTGCCAGGAACGAGGCGTAGTGGGACGTACCACAACAGCAGGAAGGCGGCACCAAAGAACGTGTTCCAGTTCCATTGGATCTGAGGCACGTAGAACTGCACGGGAAGAAGGGTGGTGAGGTGGGGGCGCACGACTGTCTTGGCCGAGGCATGGCACTACGTACATCGGAGCTGTTCGTTTTGCTCTCGCCCCACGTCACGAGAACGGCGAGGAAGATGAGAAGAGCCCACACAGAAGTGGTGAAGACGAGAGACGAGAGGGAGCGGTGGGTGTGCCACAGCGTCGCCTGTTGAGATCGAATTGTGAAGCGATCGGATGCGCACACGTCGAGATCGGTGACGGCACCCAACAGGACACCCTCCCTGAGCAATCGTGATGCGTCATTCAATGATCAAGAAGAAGTGCAAAGTGGGGGGGGGCACGTACGCGTAGAGGAAAGCGAACAGTAGAAGGAGCGCGTAAACGGCCCGTTTGTGGTAGCCAAGCAAATCTCTGATTTCCAACTCCATTTGTATTTTGAATTTGTAATTATGCAGACCTCTTCGCCTTTTGTTGCTCGACCCCACGTCAGCCATATGACTGCCACGCAATCGATCTTTGCGCCCGGTTCGCCCTCCTCGAAAACAAAGGAAATTGACTTTCCTTGATTTTCTTCGTATTTCCCAGAATTTTGTTATTGGCCAGAAAAGTCGGAACAAGCCAACCAACAAAAACGCAGCCAAATTAAAAAATAAACAAATCTCTATCATCTTGACTTTCCCCTCGTCGCACGCCAGCAGGGGCGGACAGTTGGTGCTTGATCCTGCAAGACAATGGAAGACGATCAAGGTGTGTAGCCACTGCTCTCTCATCCCCTTTTTTGGTGCTCAACTTATCGCATGTCCGATTCACTTCCTTCTGGTGGGTTGCAGATATCCCTCAGATCAATGTGTTGGGTGTGGATGCACCCACGCTGGCGCAGCTGGACGAGGATGCCAAGGCCAAACTTGCCGAATTCCGACAGATTGTTCAGGTACGAGTGACAAGTCAAATTCACATCTCATTTCATTCATCTCAGCCGGAAGCTCATCTTCTCTTGTGACAATTAGGAAGCGGGCGAATGGACAAAGAAAGAGCGAGAGTTTCTTGACGGTGCGCGTCCTCCCCTTGTGCACTACCTCCCTCTCTTTCGCTTTCGCTTTCGTTCTTTCTGCTGACCTTTTGGGTGCTTCACCACCAGATTACACGCTTTATCGGTACCTGAAGGCGCGCGACTGGAAGTTCGACGCGGCCAGGGACATGATCGTGGAGACCATGAAGGTACGCACCACCGCCAGCCCCAGCTCCACCTCCAGCCTCGTGTTTTCGGTACTTTTTGTGTACAATTAAAATGTCGCTTCGGTGCATTTGCGCAGTGGCGCGCGGACTTCAAGCCGGACGAGATCACCACCGACATGATCGCTTCCTCGATCCGCATTGGCGGCATGGTACGACGCGGCCCATTCCCCCATCCAACGCGAAGCCTAGTGTGTTGCAGCGCTCGACTCTGACTCGGGGAGGAACGATACACAGTACCACCACGGCTACGACAAGTTCCGACGGCCCATGGTCTACCTCAAGGTCGCCGACAAGCCCGACCCGCACACCCGCCTCGAAAAGCTGCAGTTCATGATCTTCACGCTCGAGCAGACCATCAAGGTACCCGGGCGCACCACCCGGTGGGTTTTCACTCCGTACGCGCGTACTGACACCAGCCCTACCGCATGCAGCGTATGGAGAAGGAGCGAGGAGTGGAAAAGATGGTGTGGTGCGTCAACTGCAAGAACTACAACTTCAAGTACAACGGCGAGGCCGGATTCGCGCGCGAGCTGCTCAGCACACTACAGGTACGTGCGGCAGCCGTCGCCACCAAGTCAAAGTGCCGGTCAGGCCTTAACTTGTGTTTGTTGACGATGGCGATGATGGTGTTGATGCTACAGAACCACTACCCCGAGCGGCTGGGCGTGCTCATCCTGGTAGACGCGCCGTTCCTCTTCCGGGCGTTCTGGAAGGTCATCTCGCCGTTCGTCGACGCCAAGACGCTCAAGAAGGTGGTCTTTGTGAGCGGCAGCGACAAGGACAAGCGAAGAGTTTTGGAGGTGCGCGAGCCTCCCGCCCTTACCCGCCCTTTGTCAAAATATCGATCTGATCGTTTCGACGGCACGCACGAACGCACGCACGCACGCACACCACGCACGCACGCACGCGTGTACTTGCAGGAGTACATCGACCTGAAGGATCTGCCGGCCGTGTACGCGGGCGACAGCGATTTTGTGTTTGACGCGGACGAGTACATCGCGTGGCTGAAGAAAGGCGAAGAGGAAGAGCGGGAGAAGCAGGCCAAGGAGGGAGAGGAGGAGCAGCAAGAAACCAAAGAGAAGGAGGCCGCCAAACCCGCAGCGGACGAGTAGGCAGGCACCAGACATGTAGTGTAGTCACCAGAGGCACCGAGACTGAATCAAAAACTGTCAATTTTCTTTCACTCCGCGGCCCACTCGCCTAGGCCCACGGTACTCATCATAGCTCCCACTCGCCAAGACCGGGCCGATCCCTCTTGCTGCCGCTGCGCTGGATGTCGCTGCCGCTGCGACTGAGAACAGGCTCGCCGCTCCTGGTGACGATCTGGCCGGACCCGCTCTCCCAGGCGGAGGGCGAGAGGTTGGTGGCCGAGCTCCACGTGGCTGCCTCCTTCTGCAGCTCCTGCTGCTGATCGCGCCGCCCGAACGAGTGTCGCAGCGAGCGCAGCTTCTTGCCCACGGTCTTGCCGCCGCTGGAGCCCTCCTTGGGCGGTGGGTCGACAGACAGCTGCGGCAACGCCCCGCCGCTGGGTGATGCCGATGGCGACGGTGAGGGCGATGGTGAAGGCGAAGGTGAAGGCGGCTCGAGCTGGGGCTCGTCTGTTTGCAGCTGCACCTGCTTCTTCTTGCCCTTCTTGCGCGTGGTCTCGCGCATGGTCCCGCCCATGCTCGTTGCGTCGCTCTTTCGTCGCCGACGGGACTCGGGGGTGGAGACGTGCAGGGACGACGAGGTCGTGGCCGTATACGAGAGCGTACCGCTGGAGGTAGAGAACGGAGAGGATGTCGGGGGCGACGACGACGTCGTGGTGCCGGCAGAGGAGTACGACGACAAGCCCCGCTCGCTGGTCGTTGCCCGGCTGGGCGACTTGACCCACTCGGTCGAGTTGTTCCTCTTCGGCGGCGTGGCGTAGGCCGCGCTCGAAGTAATGGTTCTGACCTGATCCCGTTTCGTGTTGTCCACCTCCTTCTCCTTGGTCGCACCGCTCGCGCTGTTGTTGTTGTTGTTGTGACTGCTGGTGGTGCTGCTGGTGGTGACGGTAGTGTCTGGTGGTGTCGTTTCACCAGCTCTGCTGTCCTTGCGCTCGCGAGCTTGCCCCAGCACGATGGGCGTGAGGTCGGTGGACTTGCGCCGCCGCGCGCGAGGGATCACTCCCTTCACCGGTGGTGCGTCGGTGTGCCGGGGCTTCCGCTGTTCGCTGCCGCTGGTCGATGGCGTCTCTCCGTCCGAGCTGGCGCCATCCGAACTGTTCCGCAGGGCCGGCGGAAGGGCATCGCTCCTTCGAAGAGTCGTTGCGGTGATCGTGTGCGACGGCTGGCGGGTCGGCTTCTCGCTGGACTCGTTTTCAGAATCAGAAGCCGATGCGGCTGAGTCGTCCTCCTCGAGGGCGTAGTCGTCCGCGCCCTCGAACGAACCCTTGAATCGGCGGACAGGCGACGTCGCCGCGCCGCTCGATGGGGCGCTCAGCTCGTCTCGGTCCTTGGACAGTCGCGGCTCGCTGATCGTGAATGCCTTCTTTCTACCAATCACCTGCGTGTTTCACACATCGTCAGTGTACAGGCTCAGTCCCAACGGCTTT